>OZ018332.1:46268236-46445736 GCA_963969495.1 Ceratothoa steindachneri | reverse complement strand
TAAATACTGAAAATAGCCATACAGACTGTAAATACAGAAACTAGAAATAGGGTACTGTGAATAGCAATAAGGACTGTAAATACATGAAATAGCAATATGTGACTGTAAATACAGAAAATAACAATAATGGAATATAAATACAGAAGTGACTGCAAATACCGAAAATTACAATAAGGACTGTAAATGCATAAAATAGCAAAATGTAACTGTAAATACAGAAAATAACAATAGTGGATAGGGAAAATAGGGAAAATAGCCTTAGGGCACTGTAAATACGTAAAATAGCAATAGTGGACGGTAAATACCTAAAATAGCAATACAGGACTGGAAATACAGAAAATACAAATAGGTGAGTTCGATTAAGGAATCTAGCAATAGAGAAATGTAAATATAAAAACTAGCAATAGTGGACTGTAAATACAGAAAATGGCAAAAGTTGATTGTGAATACAGAAAATAGAAATATGTGACTGTAAATACCGAAAATAGCAAAGGTAAACTGTAAATACAAAAATCGATATAATGGACTGTAAATTAATAAAATAGAAATATGTGACTGAATGTGCAGAAAAAAACAATATGTGACTGTAAATACAGAAAATAACAATAGTGGAACTGAAAATGCAGAAAATAGAAATAGAGGACTATGAATAGAGAAAATAGCAATAGGGGACTGTAAATATACATAGAAATAGCAATGGTAGACTGTAAATAAAGAAATAGCAATTCGGGACTGTAAATACAGAAAATAGAAATAGGAGACTGTATAAGCCGAAAATAGCAATAAGGGACTGCAAATACAAAAAAATACCCGAGATGGACTTTAAATACAGAAAATAGGATTAGCAGATTGTCTTTTTGATACTCATTTATATTCCCGTTACCTTCTTCAATTCCATTCCCACTCGCGTTTTCGATTTGAATTTTATTCCCATTCCTGTTGTCTATTTGAATCCCATTCTTATTCCCACTGTCTTTTTTAATTGCATTCCTCTTCCCGTTGTCTTTTTGAATTTTTGCCCATTCCCGTGGTCTATTTGAATCACATTTATATTCCTGTTGCATTATCAAATTCTATTCCAATTCTCGTTTCCTAATTGAATCCCATTCCTACTCGCGTTGTCTTTTTGAATTCCATTTCTATTCGCGTTCTCGAATTGAATTCCAATTCCTATTTTCGTTGTCTAGTTGAATCTCATTCGCATTGCCGTTGATTTTTTTAATTCCATTTCCGTTGTCTATTTGAATCCCATTCTTATTCCTGTTGACTTTTTAGAATTCCATTCCCATTCCCGTTTTCTTCGTGAAACAAACCCCCAATTTAAGAGCGACGCGTGTCTTGGGGGCTGCAATAGAAAGTTCCAACGAAAAAAAGGCTTCTAAGAAAACAAGAAAGTTGGTTGCATAAATTTATGTACGCACACCCGTGCAAAGGCACACTTTGGCGCACATACAAAAGTGTCCTGGAGTTCTCGAGCGCTTTGGCCTCGCTTGGATGAACGCATGCATAAAATTATTATTATTATTATTATTATTATTATTATTATTATTATTATTATTATTATTATTATTATTATTATTATTATATAAGAATTATTATTATTATTATTATTATTATTATTTTTCTTATTATATTAAAATTATGATTATTTTATTATTATTATTATTATTATTATTATTATTATTATCATTATAGGGAGTAATAATAATAGTAGTAACTTGAAACTAGAAAGTCGAAACTAACAAGGGAATCTTCTCCAGCGAAGCGAAGTAGTCAGCCGAGAAAATGGTGAAGTTTTCATCAGTGAAAATTTAAGGAAGCTCGAAAGGGCTGAAGGGGGGAGGGGGCGCTTGGAAGACTTGGGGCAGCCATCCGGAACCTGCCACGCTGGGATCCTCCCCATCACCCCCCCCCCCCATCATTTCTCTGTACCTCACACAATGTAGGGTCCCAAGGGTTCGGATTACCAGAGGGTTGTGGTGGCGGGTAGAGAAAAGCACTAGTACTCAAACGTACAAACTGGTAGCGAGGAGAGGGGGGTGGTAGAGGCAGGGAAATGGGGAAAGAGATGTAATGCCAAATAAGGATTTTAAAAAATTCACCCAAAGGTAAAGTGAAAAGGAATGTTTCAGCCCCAGGTCAATGGATCATACCGGTTGGGACTTAAGCTTTTATTATTATAAATTATAGACGAAAACCAACGAGGACATCGATGACCTTTCAAAAAAGGATTGGTAAAAGAAGTGGTAAAGTTAGAGGAGGTGAGTAAGGTTGAAAAATGTGAAGGTTGAGTGGCGAAAAGAGGAGACTATTTGGGGCGCCGGGACAGAAAAGTAGCGCAACTCTCTTGGACCTATTCCTCTCCCTTTAGTGACGAAAATATAGCTCGCTGGCGAGGGGTTATCGAATCCCCCTACATCAACGGCTTTACACACACAACTTCACACATTATTATCATCATTATCATAATCATTATTATCATCATTATTATTATCAATATTATTATTATTATTACCAATATATCATCATCATCATTATTATCAATATCATCATCATTATTATTATCAATCTTATCATCAATATTTATATTATTATCAATATAATCATTATTATTATAAATCTTATCATTATTATTATCAATATCAATATCGTTATTATTATCAATCTTATCATAAATATTAATATTATTATCAATCTTATCATCAGTATTAATATTATTATCGATCTTATCATCAGTATTAATATTATTATCAATCTTATAATCAGTATTAATATTATTATTAATCTTATCATCAGTATTAATATTATTATCAATATAATAATTATTATTATCAATCTTATCATCAGTATTAATATTATTATGAATATAATAATAATTATTATCAATATCATCATCATTATTATTATCAATCTTATCATCAATATTAATATTATTATCAATATAATCATTATTATTATCATCATTATTATTCTTTAATTATTATCATAATTATTATTATTATTATTACTTTAGAAATAAGAAACGTAAATCAACGTAGGCATCTCCGCCACCCCAGCGAAAGTGGTGAAGTTGGGGAAGGGAAAATGTGTTCAACCTCTACAATTACGCTAGGTCACTCTGAGGGCGTTGGGGCCAGGGGGGCACGCAGTTAAGTAGACAGAAGGATAATTAAAGAAAGGCGGGGGGCAGAGGAGATTGCGAGGAAATGAATCCACACCAGGACTCGGGAACCGAGACATCTCGGGACACCCAGAAATAAGCATGTGCAATTCATTGAAAAAAAAGTGTTTGGCAAAAGTGGTAAAGTTGGGTGAGTGAATTATAGAGATAAATAGCCGGGATCCAGTTAGGAACTTGGTATAAAGAGGTCTTAATCCCCCAATTCCCCCCACCGTTGGAGTTTAAGAAAGACCCCCTAAGAAATGTAGACCCCCTTCTGAAACACCCCCCTAAGTGGGCACCAATACTGAAAGCCAGAACCCCCATTAATGGAGGAAATCCCATTAAAACCCCCTCGATCTTTCTATGCCCAGGGGGTAATCGAATACTGAAAGCGGATTTCGAATTAATTCCATCAGATAGTGCCAAGACGGGATGCCTCTCTCGACGTGCCAAGTACCAGGTGCCAGGCAAACGCTGAGGGCCGTAGGGGGAAAGCAGTGAACCGTTGATCTTCAGTTTCATCGCGTTCATGTCAAACGTTCCTTTCTTTCGGTCCATTTTGTCAACGCCACCAGGCGAGAAAAAGGGGGGAAAAAATCAAGGCTGCTTTCGAAACCACTTCCCCCCCCCCACCAAAAAAAACATTACCACAATTGCAAAAGGATTTGATACTCTGCGATAAAAAATGTTATCAACGATTTTATTCTTTCAGCTCTTATAGCGATAAATCACGCAATCTGCTCGTTGCTACACTACCCACTGTTCGGCAGAGGCGGGGGGAAGATTCTGAGGGTCTCGTTAAATGGTGAAGTTAGGGAATCTGTCGTCACGAGAAATCTCTAAAAGCCTTACATGCGTAGGAATATTAATTACCCGAGAAGAGGTAAAACAACCAACGTGAAAATTGGATCTTTCTTCCGGAGGGAAACAATGTCACCTGACCAAAGTCGCGTGCTGTCACTTATACTGTTTTATGACCTTATGACCTTCCCTTCAAAACTTTCAATAATTCCCAGAATAACCTTAGGAGGACCTTGGCAATTATATCATTCGAAAGAGAATGTAAAACAACATAAGGGTTTCAAATTCTGTTAGAATCGGCAGAATAGTTACAATGTTATTACCAAAACAAAAACAAAACAAAACGGGGACCGACGGACGGTCCGACTGACCGACATAGTGAGATAAAGAGCTTCACGCGACTAAAGTTGTGCTATTTTTCTTTTGTTTTTTTACAATTTCTTTTCAATTTATTTGTTTATGTCTTTTTGTGTATCTTTTAATCAATTTAGTTGTATACTCTAAATATTTTTTATAAGAAAAATAGCACAACTTTCTTATTCCATTTAAACCTTTAGTTCAAATTCGTTTCTTTTTCATAACTTTAATGACATTATAATTAATTTTTTTACAATTTTAATCTTAGAATCTGAAGATGGGCATGTTGCCCGAAACGTTGTTTCCAAAATAGCAATAAATATATGTACTTGAGCATCTTCTGCGCCCTTGCCTTCGCTGTGAAATTAAAAATCAGCCTGGTTAGCAGCAATACTTACGATTACATCTCTCTCTTTCTCTCTCTCTCTCTCTCTCTCTCTCTCTCTCTCTCTATACATATATATATATATATATATATATATATATATATATATATATATATATATATATATATATATATATATATTATATATATATATATATATATATATTTATATATATATATATATATATATATATATATATATATATATATATATATATATATATATAAATATATATATATATATATATATATATAATCAAAAGGAATATCGTGTTAAAAGAAAGCTAATTTGTAGAAAGTAAGTTAAGAAAATGAGTATTTTGAATCATAAAAGGGAATAATGATGTTGGGTTTAGAAGGAACTGAAAGGATGTAGCAATTCTTGTGTCTGAATATAAGTTGTGTGTTTGATTGCATGGGAATCCGGGTCAGAATTGTCCTGATTTAATTGGAAATATTCTATCGTTAATATCCAATCAAATGAATTTTGAATGTTTTTGATATCAGTGGCAATAAATATAAAAGAATTACAAGAAAAGAGAATATCTAAGAGTGTAGAAAGTCTGTAGTGTTATGAATATAACTACTGTACCAATGCTGTAAAAAATATGAGCATTTTACAAAAAATCATTTGACAATTCTAAGATAAATAACAACTTTTTTTCATAGATTTTTCCATTGGGAAAAAATAAAAACAAAACAACAATAAAAACAAGAAATGTACATATACATATAGCAGGAAAAAGCGAGCAAGCACTGAATATAAAAAAAATATTGGCCAACGTTGCGGGCTCTGGACCCATCTTCTGAGCTAAAACAATAAAAAAAAATATATAAAAATAATTGTTTCTACAATAATACAATAAAATGAACAATGGCATGAGCTAAGGACTAAAGATAAAAATTGTGGGGAATAATGTACAAAATGGACAAATATATGAAAATGCAAAAACTAACACGAAGAAATTCAATATGAAGCACAATTTCAGCAGTTTGAGTAAAAACTAAAAATACAAAAAAAAACATCAAAATAAATTCAAATGACATTAATAGGGGTAGAAGTAGAAGAAGAGATAAACGCAATAAATACAATATCAACTTTTTTCCTGATATTAGATAGTCGTAACTGAGAGCTGTGAACAGAATTTTTTTTTCCTAGGAAAGTTTTCATTTAGTGTTAGTTGTTTTTTTTATTCTTTATTATAGTTTGGTAGAGAAAAATATATATTGCTATTTAGTTGGTTGTTTAGGGGGGTAATTAAATAATGACAAGTAGTTAAATAAGATAGTGTCTTTATTTAAAATTAAGCAAACTATAGATGTGTGGAAGTAGAGTCATTATTTAACTTATGAGAAGGTCAGATTAAGATTTTGAGGAAGATTATGTTTAAAACTCATTATAATATATAGGGATTTTACATGAATGGGAATCAGATGGGATAACAGAGTTTTCCTTTGCAGATAGATCCATTCCTGTCCTGTAGCTGACCCCCCGGTGAGCATCAGTGCAAACCATGAGAAGGCGTTCTTTTTATCCAATGTACATTCCCAGAGAACATTTGGGACAAGTAAATTTGTATACTACTCCGGAACGCATCATGTCAGGGTTGGGGTCTTTTAGAGTGAACAAGGAGACCTTTTATTTAAGGGTTTAAAAAGATTAGGGGTAAATTTAAATGTGCATAATCTTTTTTGAAATATTCAACAATTCCTTCATAAATGAAATAGTCTGGTATCCCCAAAAGGAAAAGAAGATATATATATATAATTTCTTATAGGGAACCTAAATTTTTTTTAGAGTGTTAAAAAAATTCCTAATGTGATGTATGAAAATATGGGGCGTGTAGTTAGTTAATTTTAAAAAAAAGTTGAGTGTTTCTATTTCCAACTGGAATAGGGTCCAGTTAGAGTGGATATTGAAGGCATGGTGGATCAAGTTTTTACAAACATTAACTTTAACTTGATATGTACAGAAACTATAAAACTTTAGCCCAAGGTCAGTAAACGTTGACTTTCGGAAGGCAGAAAATTCAAAGTAACCGTGATATTTTTTTCTATTTTAACATCAGAAAAAAAAATAAGCTATAATTTTTTTCTGACTCCATGGTAAGCAAAATGTTCGGGTGATATGAGTTTATGAAGTTTTAGAAAAGTTGAGATTGAGCAGAGTTATGGAATAATGTGAAAGTGTCAACGATGTATCTTTTATAACAATTATGCTTAAATTCTATGGGACAATCATTTAAAAATTGGGTTTCCAAATGAAACATAAAAATGTCGGCAAAGGTCGGTCCAAGTGGCGAACCCATAGCCATACTATCAACTTGTTTGTATATTTTTTATTAAATGTGAAATCAAAGAATCGTGAGCAGCTAATTCTAGAAGTGTTTTAAATGCAGTTCGATGGAATCCATGATGTAACGTATCGGGGAAGGAAACAGTTTATTTAAAATTATCTATGGTTTCAGTTAATGGAATGTTGGTAAAGAGAGAGGAAATGTCATAACTGACCATGTAGCAATTCGAACGGAGTGGCTTGAGTACATCTACAAATTGTTGAGAATTATCCAGAGTATTATCATTTCGCATTAAATCAGAAAGTAGAGGAACTAAAACTTTAGCTAGGCCGTAATTAGGTGAATTCTAAGCGATCACAATGGGTCTTGAAGGAACACCAGCTTTATGAGTTTTTGGCAAACCGCATAACGAACACAAAGAAGAACCGTAAGAAAAAAAGTGAATGATAGGTTAATTCTGAAATGAACTGCTGTCTTTTAAGTGACCTAAGAGTTCTATTGATTTTATTTTCTATACTAATGACGAGTTTAAAAGTTGTAATATTAATGATTTTGATTTTAACTCATCAGAAATGATTGTTTCCATTTTGGAAACACAGTCAGAACGGTTCATGAGGACAACGCCTTTGCATTTATCTGGTCTCGTTACCTTCTTGGTTTTAACCAAGTTTCTTTAAAATATTTTAGTCTGATTAAAAGAAAAAGAAATTATTCTGTGGATAATTTGCATAGTTAAATAGTTACAGGATGCTATCAAGGACTACTTAGTCCACTCCAAGGCTAGTCCCATTCTATACTAACCTGCTAATATTTCTTTTTTGGACATTTTCTTTGTGATGTTTACTCATGTGATATTTAATTCACAACAGGGCTCCACATTTAAACAATATTATTATTCATAAACTAACTCAATTTTGTTTTTAAAACTATTCACATTACTTGCATAAGTGTTGTAGGCCAGTTTGTGAAAACGATATTTAACATGGTTCATTTAAAAAAAAAAATATAGAAAATTTTTCAAATAGGAGATAAAAAATGGGGGAAAATTCTGTCTATAAAGTGGTGTGTTTAAAAGTCGAGGCCAAGTGACAACAAGAACTTTTCTTTTGAATTCAATGTGTCATCCGAAAAGTTAAAAATTACATCAGAGTGAGAGGAAAAAGAAGGAAAATTGGTACCCAATTTGAGAAGTTTGCGTTCATGAATACCTTCTACAGATTTAAAATATTGTTTGACATTTCTGTATATAGTGGACACACAAAAGATGTGGTCAATAAAGATGATCCTGGCACGGGAGTTATCAAAGATAACTAAGAATTGGGAGTGGTATCTGGTAAAGCATTGAAGCATAAACCTAGTCTCTATGTGTAAAAGTTTCTGAGTAGCTGAGTGATAAAAATCAAAATGATAAAAGGGATTTTCTGTCCAGTTTAAAGTTAACAAAGTTGGGATTAATCCTATTTAGCTTACAGTGAGAAATGTAGTCCAAGTCCAGTTGAGCTTTATTCTTTTTGCGAAGGGTGGATTTAGTTTTTCGAAAGACTGAAAGGTCGCCTTCATTATATATTTGCAAGCTAATTTAATTTCTGCCAAAACTGACTTCAAGTAAGTAACTGCAGCCAATAACTCTGGCTCGTTTTATTGAACCTGGTCGCAGTTCATATATTTGCTGGCGTCCGTCCGGAGGTCAAATGGGCAACCGTAATATCGGGGCCGACGCGAGTTTACCCTTAAGTTGTTTGAAGCTGGTGATTGACAACGGAGTCCAAACTAGTTGTTCTGGGGTTTTCTTCTTCAGGAGCTCGCACAGTGGAGCAGAAAGGGTGTCAAAGTTTAGAATGAATAGCCGCTAAAAGGAGGCGGAACCAATGAATGACGTTAACTGCTTTTTGATTGCGGGCAGCGGCATTTTTACGATGGCTAGTATCTTTTCCTTCTGAGGGGCTAATTGATTATTCCCTATGTGGAAGCTTAAGTGATCTTTTGGTATTAAAGGCAAAATAACATTTGCTCGGACCAATTGTCAAATTATGGTCCCTGAGCCTTTGCAGCAGGGCTTGAAGAGAGGTCAGGCGCTGGTCTCATTTATTTATAGCCACTTAAATATTATGAGAATCAAATAATACATGGGGTAGTCCATCTAATATCCGTCCCATTATCGTATTATAATTAATGCAGGCCGTGACAGGATCAAAGGGCAGCCGACGAAGCTGCATTAACCCCTTTTCAGTCGGGAAAGCGGTGTACATTTTAACCTCTTCCCGCAATGGGATCTGGTAATAGGCCTTACACAAATCCAGTTCTGAAATATACTTCGCTTTCTCAAAAGGATGGAGATTTTGATCGATAAGGGGAATGGGCTCTGCGTCGAACACAGTAACGGCGTTTACCTTCCTAAAGTCGATGCACATCCAATAGGAATTATTGAGTTTCTTGACCATGACGACCGGGGAACAGTAATCGGATTTTGAAGGCTCGATTATCTTCAAATAAAACAATTTCTCAACTTCCGCATTAAAAGCTTCTCTTAAATGCACGGGTAACGGATACGGCTTTGCGCCAATCTTCCGCAGAATGGCCTTGTGATTCCCATTCAGCCCCTCACACATACAATTTCTGGCAGGGTGAAATGGGGTGGTAAATAGGGGCTTTACCATGAGTAACTTTGCTACCTACTCCATTAAATGGGAGGTAAATTGACGGCTACGGTCCGACAATATTTCCTTCAGTAATCCAACGCGAGAAAAGATGGAGGTAAGGGCTTCGGCACACGAAATGCTGTCGATCTTCTTGAATGAGGCAGCCTCGGGTAACCTAGTAGTAAAATCGACCAGAGTGAAAACATAACTATGGCCCTCACTAGATGGTGGGTAGATTGGTCCAACCAAGTCCATTGCCACTCGGGAAAAGTGTTCTGAAATTACTGGGCCCTTCTGCAAGGGGGCCGGCTTAACTCGCCCCTTAATGGCAGTTTTCTGGCATATGTCGCAGGATCGACAATAGCGCAGAATTTCATCTGACGCTCCGAGCCAATCAAAGTACTTAAAGATTTGTTGGGCGGTCTTTGTGTGGCTGAGAATAGGCTGTCATGTGTGGTTTGTAAAATAGGTCGCACATGTGAGCGGGGAACACATAATGCTCGAGACTCGGTGTTATCTCCCTCGGGGCATATGCGGTAGATGGGGTTATCCTTAACAAGGAATGAAATTAATTTGCCACTTCTAATGGACTCTTGCGTCTTATTTGGATAGAGTTTCGTTTCTCGTTCTTGTCATCTCTAATTCGTGCAAACGAATTCTCTCCCTTTCTTCCCGTTCTTCTATTTCTCTCCTATCTTCTCTTCTCTTTCTCTTCTTTCCGCTCTTGCTGCTCTCTCTTCTTCCCTTATATAGGACATTAGGTCCTCCTCAGTTAGACCCAGAGATTCGCCTTGTGCCTTCAAAATTTCGAACGAAGACATGATGTCTCACCTGTTCGCACTTAAAAAAAATTAACGCACACAACAAAAGAATGTAGCCGGTTTGTCGAACTCGAATTAACCGTGTTTTACTTAACGCACTTATGAGCATGGCGGAAGCTTCAATGGGTTTTACGTGACCCAGTAGTAAATACACAAAAAACACGCAAAAAGAACTCGCTGAATTCGCACAATGCAAATTTTGTGATTGAGGAGAACAAGCCTTGGTGCCTACCCCTAAGAGCGCCAAACAAACCCGAGCAAATGCAATTTTCTGAATCTTTCAAATAGCAGAGTATACGAGGCCGAAAGAACAGATATAATATTCCGCTTGGGAAATCTAGTGATGTACAGTCACAATAATCACAAAATAATTAACTTCAAATATTCACCGGGATCGTGTATCTAAATTTGCAAGTAGTTTAGCAAGAAAATTATTGTTTCCTTGATATCCAGAACCACAATCTTAAAAGCCCTTAAATAAAACCTTTTTAACGACTTTTCAAGACCTGATACCAGTTTAATTATATATATATATATATATATATATATATATATATATATATATATATATATATATACTATGTCGTAGGTCAGGTAGGCTTAACCGACTTTCGCTTGCCCTCCCTAGACGCGGGGGCAGACACTTTTAAATGCGTGGGATATGCGAGTGCGTTTTCTATCGTTGGCCGACTTGGTTAAATAGTTCAATTGCTTTTTTGTGGTTCTGGGATTTAAACAAGAGAAACAAAATAATATTTACTATTATACAAACAAATAAAAGAATTTAACAATAAATGATATACTATGGGAAAAACTAATCGTTAAGCAAAAGAAAATTAATTTACAATGAATGCTTCGGTACGAGTTGTGAGTAGCACAATATTTACCCAAAAGAAAACGGGAGGAGATGATGAGGTGAAACTTCGTAGTCGGAAAGCGTCACGCCACTTCAACGGTGTAATAGGATTATTATTTTCCAAGAGGCGGGGGAGGGGCTCGAGTAGTTGTTCGAGTGAGTATTCTTGCAGGGCACCTAGCGGAGCGGAGCGCGTTATTCCAGAGAGAATGAGGCCTTACGTTCCTGACTGCCCTAGCTCTGAACAACTGGTTTCTTGCCTGCGAGCCCTTAGGGCACGGGGGAGTTGCTTGAGAAGTGGCGCATTGGATACTGCGTGAGTACTGCATGACTCCTGCTTGAATATTGCTTTGCTCGTTCCCGTGCTGGGAAATATATACGACTTTGCCGGAAGTGATTTTGTTTGCCATCAGAAGCGGGTACCACTCGGTCTCAAAGGCGCGGCTGGCAAGGGCTTAGCGCCCTCTCGCTGATTTTGGTTCGGGGCTCTAGTTTGATTCGTCTCGCTCCGCTATCGGCCCCGGAAGTTTACCGAAAGACGCCGGTTGAAGGTCCTTTCGTCCGTGAGATACTTCCTAGACCTCTTTTTCCGTGTGACTCTCTCTCTGATATATATATATATATATATATATATATATATATATATATATATATATATATATATATATATATATATATATATATATATGATAGTGAAACCACTTTATAGGAGCCAGAAGTTTAATTTACGAGACTAGTTTTAGTATGTAGTTTATCATACACTCTTCAGTCGTATACTAAGAATGCAATTGTTACAAAAGTCTATAAATAGGGTACAGATCAGAAAAAACAAAAAGAAAAAAAACACAACGAAACACGAAATGAGGGAGAAAGGGCATTGATCAGGGGGTGTGAGTCTAAGATCGTTGACTAAACTGTTTACGATGAGGTTACGGCAATGGGGCCTGCATTTCTCCTATTAATATAGATTCTACTATTTTTCTTCTACGGAAATCTTTACAATTATATATGATTTGTGCCTTTGAATAGTCAATTTGGTGGTTGAAATTGCTAATATGATTAAAAATACTGGGTGTGGTACTACCTCGTCTGACATCACCTTTATGTTCATAAATTCGTTTTGTTAAGATTCTTCCGGTCTCTCCTATGTAAAATATGTATAGTTTGTAGAGCCACACGGGATTAAATATACACCTGCTTCATTTGGCTGATTCATGGGCTCAGTCGAATTGTTCAGCGGCGCATACTGTCGAACTGTATGGCAATTTACTTTTCGATACATGAAATAGGCTACCTCGTCACCAATCACAATGTTCTCCAAGGAAGGAGCAGGTTTATGGAGAAGCCATTCTACAAATTGTCTACGACGAGGAAAATCATTTTCAAAAAGTTGGTGCATCATCTTCATCATCATCATCACTAACTCTATAATTTAAGAACAGGATTTTGGGGAGTATTTGAATAATAATTTCATCTTAGTTTGGTTATGACTTAACTATATTTTAAATTTTTATCAAGGTAATTTCTAAGAATTTCTTTAGAGTTTGAAAAAACAAAATAGTTTAGTTCATATTTTACTTTCCCATTATCGACATCCTTTTTTTACTTTCTATTATTGACAGCTATTTTTTTGCTTTGCTATTATCGACAACCATTTATTTTTCTATTATCGAAAGCTTTTTTTTACTTTTCTATTATCAACAGTCATTTTTTACTTTCCCATTATCGACATCCTTTTTTTTACTTTCTATTATTGACAGCTATTTTTTTGCTTTGCTATTATCGACAACCATTTATTTTTCTATTATCGAAAGCTTTTTTGTACTTTCCTATTATCAACAGTCATTTTTTACTTTCCCATTATCGACATCCTTTTTTTACCTTCTATTATTGACAGCTATTTTTTTGCTTTGCTATTATCGACAACCATTTATTTTTCTATTATCGAAAGCTTTTTTTACTTTCCTATTATTAACAGTCCTTTTTTACTTTCCCATTATCGACATCCTTTTTTTTACTTTCTATTTTTGACAGCTATTTTTTACTTTCCTATTTTAGACAGCCTATTTTTTACCCTCTTATTATCGACAGTCATTTTTTTCCTTTCAGTTTATTGACAGCTTTTTTTGCTTTTCTATTATTAACAGCCATTTAAAAAAAAATTATTATCGACAGTCTATTCTTTTTACTTTCCTATTATCGACAGTCATTTTTTACTTTCTATTATTGACAGCTAATTTTTTTACTTTTCTATTATCGACAGCCATTTTTTAAAACTTTTCTAATATCGAAAGCCATTTTCTTTTTTACTTTCCTATTATCGACAGCCATTTTTTTTCTTTGCTATTATCGAGAGTCTATTATTTTTACTTTCTATTATCCATAGCCTATTTTTTTTACTCTCCTATTATCGCCAGCCATTTTTTTTACCTTACTATTATTGACAGTTATTTATTTTGCTTTCCTATTATTGACAGCCATTTTTTTACTTTCCTATTATGGACAGTTTATTTTATTTTTTTACCTTTCCTATTATCGAGAGTTATTTTTTTTACTCTCGTTTATTGACACCTATTTTTTCGGGGGCTTTCCTATTATCGACAGCCATTTTTTTATTTTCTTATTATCGACAGAATTTTTTTTTACTTTCCTATTATCGACAGTCATTTTTTTTACTTTCCTTTTATTGACAGCATTTGGGGGGTCTTTCCTATTATCGACAGCCCTTTGTTTTACTTTCAAATTATCGAAAGCCATTTTTTTCTACTTTCCTATTATCGACAGCCATTTTTTATACTTTCTATTATTGAAAGTTATTTTTTTTTACTCTCCTATTATAGACAGTCTATTCTTCTTACTTTCCTACTATCGACACCATTTTTTTTTTTACTTTCCTATTATTGACAACCATTTTCTTTTGCTTTTCTTATTATTGACAGCAATACTTTTACTTTCCTATTATTGACAGCTTGTTTATTTTGCTTTCCTATTATCGACAGCTATTTTTTACTTTCCTATTATCGACGGCTTATTTTTGCTTTCCTATTATCGACAGCCATTTTTTTATTACTTTCCTATTATTACCAGCTTTTTTTTTGCTCTCCTATTTTCGACAGCTATTTTATTTTACTTTCCTATTATCGACAGCCATTATTTTACTTTCCTATTAATTATCAACAGTATATTTTTTTACTTTCCTATTATCGAGAGTCATTTTTTTAGTAAAGGATTTTGGAGACGACGACGCCTTTGAGTGGCTTAAGGCAACATTGATTACAATGTTTCGGCCTCCAAAATGTCAACTTAAATTGAATTACCTCACAAATCTCGCATTTGATTGTAGAGCTGAGGAGCGACGAGGCGAGAAATCTCGAAGCAGGTTCCTTACTTGAAGTGAATAAATAACAATCAATTCAAACATTGCTTTTATTCACTCATAAGATCAAAGGTTTCATTAAGTTCCAACATACCTATGTTGCCCCTGGTCCTGCGGGACCAGTTTAGGGTGATGGAAGGCTGTTGCATGGTGTGGGAATTTTACCCCCCTCTTCCTGATATGGCGTGACAGTAGGGAAAGATTTTTGTCTCCGATAGGCCGATACTGTATTGCGTGTTTAGATTCGGGTGGTGACCGCACCTGAACATTTCCGGGGTGACCTATCGGGGTCCTGTGTTGGAGGAGATCTTTTCTTTGGTTTGATGTTTGGTGAGAGTGTTACGAGGTGGATTGGGCCGAGATATTTTATGTCTTGTGTTTTTTTGTGGGTGATAGGGGTCTAGTTTTAAGGTTTAGGGGTAGGGGGGTCTGGGAGTGTCACCTGGAGGGGGCAGGGGGGTCTTGAATGCAGTGGTATGTGTGTTTTGTGTTTCTGGTAATGTGGGGAGAAATTATGTTGTCTGGGTATTGAGATGGTGTTTCAGGGTCACTAACTTTGTGGTGTAATGGTTATTCGGAATGTAGAAAGTGCATCCTGTTGCTAGGCGGAGTGGCTTGTTTCGTGTGTTTTGTTTTGCGTTGAGGTGAGTGGATGCGAGATTTGGTGCCGAAGCGGTGGATGTACTGTTTGTATGTGTGGGTGATGGATTTTTTGGATTACACTAATGGGGTTCTCGTAAGTGATCGGAGTCTGTTTAATTTTAAGGTTAGGTGTGTTTTGTGTGTTCATAGTGTGTTGGTAGAAATTTGGTTTTGTATTTAGTGTGACAGAGCACTATAGGTGTTTTATTTAAAGGGAATTGGGTGTTTGAGAAAGTGATGCTTGTGTGTGTGTGTGTTGTATGTGTGTGTTGTGTGTGTTGGTAGGTTTGAAAAAGGGTGTAATTTGTGTGTTTTAAGAGAATGGTGGTCTGAATAGGTTGAAGAAGGTGGGTGAACGTTCTGATTCCTGCTGGACTCCGTTGTGTATTCGTGCCTCTAGTGGTGTATTATTTGTCTTGGTGTGTGAAAATTGGTGAGTCATTACTTAGAGGTGGAGTGAAGTGTTATGTTTAGTATTTTGTTGGTGATGATGTGTCTGGTGTCGAAGGCTTCGCTTATGTTGGTTGGGGAGATTGGGGGTTTGAAACCTTGTAAGAGTTGGGTGATGGTAAGTACAGTGTTTGTTAAGGGTTATGGGCGGAAACCATGTTGGGGGGTATTTAGTAGATGTGTGGGTTTATTTTGTTTAGTACTAGACGTTCCATGATTTTGGAAGGTGTGCAAACTAGGGAAATGGTGGTATGATGTAAGGCCAGTGGGTGGTTTGTTTAGGTTGAGGATGTGTATTATGTGAGCAGATTTCCAGACATCTGGAATAGAGTGATGGGAGATAGAGAAGTTGGATATTTGTGTGAGGGAGTTGATGCCTCTTGAACCAAGGTGTTTGAGGTAAATGTTTGATCTGTTGTCAAGCTCAGTTGCGGGGGAGGGGGGCTAAAATAACCTGAGGTACCATCCCTGTGGTGAATGGTGTGGGTATATCGTGGTTAAGTTCGAGTGTAGGTGTTTTGAGGCTCTGTGTGAGAGATCAAAGGTTATGTTGCTAATTTCGGTCTAGTGTTGTATGAAGGTGTTTGCCTGCCTGGTAAAGTTGATCCAGCGGTTGAATAGATGACTTCGCGTGTATGTTCACCGTTGTTGGAGTTGGCAAATCTCCTAATAGTTTGCTAAGGGATTTTTCTTGTTTGTTTTGTGGTTTAAAGTGTCCGGGAAGTGGTACCAGTGTCTCTTCTGTTGTGGTTGAATCAGTGACTGGATGCTTTGAGTTTTTTTTTAATGTCAGTGGTGTTTGAGGTTTTTAGTTGTTTTTGTAGGAATGTCGCTGGTGTTTGTGAGCTGATTTCTGTAGAAAAGTTTGGGTTATCGTGTGCTGTTTGCCCTAGGGAAGCGTTTGTTGTTATTGTTGACAAAGTGTATGTAAGCCTTGTTTATGTCCTCCTAGGCGACTGAGAAACCTTGGAGTTTTTGTTCAGTATCAGTGGTTCTTAAAGTTTCTCAGCCCCGATGCCCCAAAGTTCAACACCAAGTCAACCTGATACCCCTTCTCCAATATTAGCCTTCTACTCCCAACCTTTAACTTTTAATTCTATGGACTTTTAAATTTTTCAGTAAATAAATAAATGAAGCAGTACATTACATTATTGTACATTTTCACACATTATATTATTGTTACACAACACTCTTTGTGCTCATTCGGCAGGAGTTTTTTGGACTTTGTGTGCCTCTCTTTTCGAAGCAACCAAAGCTTCAATTCTAGGGCACACCCGGGCCAGAATGCCTTCTTGGATACCCCAAGAACCGGTTTCGATATCCCCTGGGGGTATTGAGGGACTACTTTAAGAACACCTAGTATAGATGGTGAAGAGGTCACAGGCAAATTTGTTGTAGTTAATTTTAGTGTCTGGGATTGGTGTAGGTGTTTGCTTCATGAAGGTATGATTTGAGGTTGGTTGGAGGATAATAGTGTGTGGAGTTGCCAAGTTGTTTTGGTGGTTAGGCCAGTTGAACAGAGGGTGCTGCTCTGGGAAGTAAGTGTGAAGGTTTGCCCTTAGACGTAGAAGGTTGTCAAGGATGGTTGGTTTGAGTGCTGTGTAATGCTGCAGGTTATTGCCTTGTCTTTGGATTATATCCAGGCGAGGTGGTGGGCATTGAAGTAACATAGTGTTATTATTTTGTGTTTGAACGTGGTCGAGCGCTGGCTCTTTGTTTGGTAGACGCGAGTCAGGGAGAGGTATATACAAATATGTGAAAGTGTAGTCTGTTCTGTTGACGTGTGCTCGGGTAGTTTGGGTCATGATGTAGGGTTGTGGTTGAGATGAATCTAGAGGTATTGTTGAAGGGGGTGTTATCTCTGATGTATGTTTGTGGCGCGGTACTTTTGTGATACGAACGTGGTTGTGCATTTTGATTCCTGGATGAAGGTGAGATGTACGAGGGACGGTCAATAAGTTTTGCAATTCTGATATAAGGAAACGAGATATGAGGAAAAGTCTTTTAATATTTTTCAATATAAATACCCTCGACTTCAATGCACTTGCGCCACTTGTCCCTGAGGCTTCGAATTCCCGACAATCAGAAATCTCCCGACTGCTGTTCAATCCACTCATGGACGGCGAGCTGGACATCTTAATCGTCCCCAAACCGGTGACCACGCAGTGAAGCCTTGAGCTGGTGGAATAAAAAGTAGTCGCTAGGGGCCAGATCTGGACCATAGGGGATATGGTTGAGCTCCTCGAATCAGCACTCGCGCAGGGCAGCTTGTGCAACTCTGGCCTTGAGGACTTTGACGACGTTAAAGTCGATCATGGGGCGTGAGGTTTCTAGGGACCCAACGGGCAGAGACCTTGGTCATGGCCAAATTGTCGTGGATGATGTAGATAACACTTCTATGTGATATTTCAGGTTCTCGCTCGATTTCTTCGACCTTCACCCGTCGATTTTCGAGGATCATCCTCTCCACACGGGCTACATTGTGCTCGTTGGTCACGTCTAACGGGCGTCCTGGACGAGGGTCATCTTCAAGGGACTCACGACCATGGCGGAACTCCTTATTCCAGCGAGCAATGGTTGCATAGGAAGGGGCGGTGTCAGTGTACACTGTAACCATGCGTTCATGGATCTCTTTTGCATTCTTGCCTTCCTTGGTCAAAAATTTGATCACTGCGCGGTGCTCAACCTTCTCCATTGTTGAAAAATTTATGACTGACGATCTGCGATCAGCTAATGCTTCTTAAATAGACGAGGCAGGAGTGAGCGGCTGCAGGTCCTGACTTGTCATTACTTGTCCTAACACCCCCACAAACAGCCATCCCCCTTCCTCTGTTTTGCCCTACCGATTCGCAAAACTTATTGACCACCCATCGTATGTTATGGTTGAGGAGGAATTCCTTGAGTTTCATTCGTTTGTTGCGTATACCATGAATGTATAGTTGGATGATGTTGAGTGTGTGTCTTGGTGGTGGGTTTTGGGTTTCGTGGGAGTGTGGATGAAGGTGTGGCATGGATTGGGGCAAGATATAGGATTCTGGAGTGCGGGGTAGTCTTGGAAGGAGATAAGATTGTACATTGCTTGGTCATGTGGTGTGTTGGTTTGTAAAGGAGGGTGTGTATGTAGATAGTTGGCAAGTAGGGGTGGTGTACTGGGATGTATAGGTTGTGCATGTGGTGCAGGTCTAGAAATTAGTTCTTCATACCAGACCATAATATCTTACTTACCAGGTCTCGATAACTTAGTGGATATAGTGTTGGACTTCTAACTTCGAGGTATCGGATTCAATCAGAACGAGAGCGGACGCAAACGTCAGCGCACGTAGAGATCTGTCCACCGATTGGAGGACGCGCTTTGCTTACCCACGGGGGGTAGGTCGATATTACACAGGCCAATTCATACATATTAACTCAAAACATCACTGCCTTTCCTCTCTCGTCTTCAAAGCCCAGCGCACACACTTATCAACCCTCCTAAAGAGGGTAGAGGAACTCCAGGAGATTTTTTTTTAGCGGATGAAGTAATTCTTACTATTACCCTTACCTAATCTCATATATATATATATATATATATATATATATATATATATATATATATATATATATATATATATATGTATATATATATATATATATATATGGAGAGAGAGAGAGAGAGAGAGAGAGAGAGAGAGAGAGAGAGAGAGTTGCTTTTTATACTTAAAACTAAGAATCGAAAACCAACGCGGTAAAATCCACTGGATTGCTTATAAAGAAAGCTCTGTTAAGTGTTAAGGATGTAATGGGTGTAGATGTGTGGAGGAATGAGAGAGAAGGGTCTTTAATGGCATGCGTTATTCAAGTCATGCTCGCCCCCTCCTCCCCCCGTCTCCCGTGGGAGAAGTTCTCGGCATTGTACAGCAAACTTGAAATACCACGCTTAGTAATTTCCCTAATTGCCTATTTATTTCTTACATTAACTTTGCTTCAATTTACAATGTATTGGATGTTATGGTGTAGAGGCTAGCGATAAAAAAAAGATTTGATGATAACAAAGAAACGAGGTGATAAAGAAAGTGGTTGATATAAAGAGCTAATAAATTATTATGAAGCTGTCCCCTCGCGTTAGTCAAATAACAGAGGATAAATGGAACATGACCTCCTCGGATTACACAAGTTTTTCTTTTCAATAACTAGATAATAATCATTTATGGCATCAAATAGGTAGAAAAACAAAAAAATCAGGAGTACAAAATTAAAACTAGTTCTCTGTTGTTTTGGTGGGAAAGTACAAATATTACACCCATACACCTCCTTGAATACTCCCTCTTCATAGTCTCTCCTATTCCATCACTAGGGAAAGCAGGTGTGTGATTAGTAATCATGCTGCAGTTTACATCTAGAGGATTGCGTGGCATCTCGGTCACAATACCCGCAGGTGGATTTGTGGCCATACCCGGTATTGCCAAAGTCTTGTTACACTCGTTGGGTCGCTCTCGATAATTTATATTCGTTGGACACGTTTTTTTTCTTTTTTAACATGTAAATATGTGTTTTAATTGTAATATTTATTAATATGGTCGCCCTTGGCGGCGAGCACACCCTCCAGGCGAGACCTGAAGGCCACGCACACGTTGTGTATGAAACCCTTCCTCATGTTGGCTCACCCGCGGTTGAGGGAGAACTTCAGCTAGTCGACGTTGCCGTGGCGCACCTAGCAGTCCTTGCCCTCAACATGTGCCCACACGCTGTAGTCGAGGGGCTTGAGGTCGAGTGACTGCGGCCGCCAGAATTCCTTTGACCAGAAGTTCAGGTTCTACCCTAACCACTCTTGAATGGGGTCTTGGCCGTCTGGGTCGGAGCACCGTCCTCAATAACTTAGTCCTCCGTCTTCGTGATCTTTCTCACCCAGGGGAGGATTTTCTCGGCCAAGATGTCCCTATACAGTGGCGGCAACAAAAAAAGTGACATGTGACAATTCGGGGAAAATAAAACAGAAAAATGTAACTTACATATTTTATTATGAATATTTCATGAAAGTTATTACTTGGTCATGTTGCCCTTGCACTTGATGACCATCCTGAGTCGATTGGGCATTGATTCAGTGAGGTTTGCGAAGTAGGTGGGGTCGATCGTAACCCAGATCTGCTTCAGTGATTCTATCAGGTCCTTGATGCTGCCGGGTGCTGTCACTTGAACTTTGGATTTCATCAGATTCCAAGCATTCTCAATAGGATTTAGGTCCAGGAAATTACCAGGCCACTCCAAAACACTAATATTATTATCATTGAAGAACCTTTTTACTAACTGGGACCTGTGAGCAGGGGCACCATCATACATGAAAAATTCACACTGATGAATTTCCCAAAATGGCAGCATGTGCTGCCTCAAAACTTCAAGATAGTTAGTCCCCCTCATGGCTACATTCTTGGCAAGGAAGTACAGACCTCCTCTGCCCTTTTTTCCACTAAAGGCACCCCACACCATCACACTATCAGGGTGCTTCACAGTTTTCACGGTATATTTCGGGTCATCCCGAGACACAGTGCTGGGACGACGCACGATCTTTGACTCTCCTCTGACCAGCCTAAAGGTGCTCTCATCACTGAACATGACCTTCTTCCAATGGGCAGCTGTCCAATGTTTATAGGTCTTGCAAAAATTGAGCCTTTCCATCTTCATCGCCTTGGTAAGAAGTGGCTTCTTGGCAGCGCGGCGAGACGGTAGGCCTAAGTCCTTCTGTAAGCGATGACTGATGGTCCTGAGGGCAACGTTCTGGAGGAGGTCTGGGTGTTTTTTCTTGATTGAAGCGGAGGTTACAGAAGGGTCTGACATTACTTTACGCCTTAGGATATTATCAGTCCTTGAAGATGTCTTCCTAGCTGCACCAATGCCCTCCTTCCTCTTTGGTATGGTACCTGGTGGCAATAACTCAGCTGCACGTTTTAGGCGATGAATCGTATTTTTGAGGTTACTAAATCTGCTGCTACATCAATAAAAGACTTTTCCTGCTGTAATAGGGTCAAGGCACGGCTTTTCTCTGTCATAGAAAGCTTTTTCCACCCAATTGTATCCACTTGCACAGAAGTTATAGCACGTCAAATGTAGGCACGAATGCAGATAATCAGCACGCTGGAGTGCCATATACTAAAACCTCGTTGTACGAGCTCAAACGAGACACTGAGTTCCAATAGAGCGCAGTTCTGTTGTCTTAGCCCAGGAGAGTCGTCCACTTGCGGCATAAGCTCCGCACATTTTCATTGGATTGTTGGCAAGTAAAATAGTAAAAGCGATTTTGTGTATCGATTTCTGTTGCCAATATTCAATGTCACTTTTTTTGTTGCCGCCACTGTAATGGGTCCCAGATGGTTTGTAACTGGCCAGGAACCCCACCGGCGGCATCTTCTCGCTGTTTGAAGCCATGACGTCGAGCATAATCAAGTAGGCCGGGTAGTTTTGGCCGTGGACAGATAGCGGACCTCGGATAAGACCTCTTGGTCGAAGCTTACCACACGGTCGTTCTGCTTCTTGATGACAGGATCGACCGTGAAGGTTTTTTAATCATATAAATGAGAATTCGATTACCATGACTTTTCAAAGGGTTGAGAAGTCGATGATAGCGCTTTTAACGTTGTGTTCGTATACAGTCGGTGAGCAGAGGCCTCTCCACGCACCTCAAGTTCTTGCTGCCCTTCTCCTTGACGACCAGAGACACCGTGGCCACTGAGATGTTCTTCTTCTCCTCGAGTGCAATCAGTTTGAGCTTTGGAGCACTTTCGAATGCCCTTCTCACAGCCAAGAGGTTGAAAACTTGAGGTCTGCCAAAAAGAGTTTGATCTTAGAGGTCTTCCCTCTTCTTGATCCTCTTCGTGTCTCTGTGGACAGTCATCCGGTTGACGTTGAACGGCTTAGCTATGTCGGACTTGTTGTGACCCGCACGCAGGAGGGCAGACATCTTGATTCTTTTCATTTCTATCTCGACAGACATACTTACACACAATGCAAAAGACGTTTTAATGACACGTGCTGAAAAAGTAGAACTTTAAGTTTGTGTGATGGAACTTTAAATATCACACATGTAACCTCTCGAAAGATAAAAAAAACACCCGAGTGTGACAGAGCTTTTGTAAAACCCGGTATATCTTCCACACATTTTTACTTCCACCATCTTTATCACTTACAGCTCTCTCCTTACCAATTTTCTATTCGATAAGTTCTCGTTGGTATTTCACTTTCTAAGGGGGAAAAAAATCTCATTTTTCCTCTCATTTATAACTGGCCCTTACTTTGTTACCCAACCCTCTATCTCAGCCCTCCTCCCCTTTCACTCAGACACCGTTGCAATCTCATTTTTTTCACTTTATAAACAAAGAAAGTGACAAAATTCATACAAAAATTCACGTTCGCCAAACATTACAATGACGCCATTCGGAGTCATAGAAATTGATTTTATTTGTACGGGTAGGGGTTGGTTGGGGGATGGGAGGATGGTTGGATTGAATAGGAGAGGGGTGATAGGGGAGGGGGAATAAGGGGAGGTGTGTGTGTGTGTGTGGGGGGGTGATGACGACTCGAATTGCATCAAAATCGAAGTCCAAGTTGTGATAAATATTGAATAGCAATCAACATTAAAGCTTTCAGTCACGATCCAAAGCATTTCAGAGTTAAGCAATAAATTTAATTCCTCGCAAGAGTGATCAAAGAGCCTGAATAAAGCTTGATTTATTTGATTGTCGATAACTAAGTCATCTCTACCAAAGAGTACTTGAAAAGATGCTGGTAAAGATCTTTGTGACGTTAGGGGGTAAGGTATTTACTTTAACAAAACGGGGGGTTTTGGCTTCCTCTGAAATAAGTGGTTTAATATAATCTAATTAAAAAACTAACTTGACTACTGCGACTTATGCCCATGCAGGTATCCAGCAGGATGAGCCCTTGAATAAAAAAAAAGACTAAGAGACCTAAGTCCCGTGCTCTCAATAATTCTTATTTATGACCTGACGCCCTTCTAAACTTTCAACAAGTGGGAGAATTCGATCCATAGTTGTTTTTCTTTTAATAATTCCTGGACTATCCTTGGGAGAACCTTGGTAATTATATCATTCGAAAGGAAATTCAAAACTACATAAGGCAACGAAATATCGTTAGAATCGGCCGAATAGTTACGATGTTATTGCCAAAACACTAATTAATAAGTAAAATGATTACCATCCGACCGACTGACGACCTACGAACCGACATAGTAACGTATATAATGGCGTGCACGCGACTAAGAATGAAGCAAGAGGGTAAGCAAGATGGATATTCCAGATGTACCTTTCTCACAGAGGGACAGGGGCATTTGGAATGGGTACAGGCTGAAGATTGTGAAATGGGCTGGACGCTATCGAAAAGATACAGAAACAGAGAGAATGAGTTTAAAAGTCTCGGAAATAAAACTAAAAATTATAATGAAAAATATATTGAAATTAAAAGCCCGAAAAATAAACATAAAAAACCATCACAATCACCCAATACATTAAAAAAATGTTTTTGCAGTGAAGGGGAAAACTAATTTCCTATTCTTGCTAGAAAGTAACAAAATAATTCGGATAAACCGATAATTTACTGGTCAGGAAATTTCTCAATTTTACATTTAAATTTTTTGGGAGGGGCAGATTTTTGCGGGGAGGAAAATATATTTTCAGGAAATTCCTTTTGGGAGTAAATAATTTTACTTAATGCAAGAGAAAATCTTTTAAAAATGAAAAAAAAAAACTAAATTAATGAATTTCCTTTCGATAGTTTTTTTTTAAGGAAACAAAATACAACTTTTGAATTATTTAAGCAAAATTGAATAAATAAAGGGTTTTTAAGTCAAGATCTAAATTTAAGAATAGGAAGGAAACAATCGATAATAAAAGGAATAAGAGAAGGGGTGGTAGTTTTTAGAGTACAATTTACCTATGTAAGCAGTCAAATGTACTAAACTCCTCACGTTCGATCTGCCCAGGGCAGATTCGAACGTTGAAGAGGAGCATACCTCCCTCCGCAGCGTTATTCGCCATTGCCGTGTCGCAAAAGATAATTTTGAAGACATGAGACTAATCTTTAAATTTTATAACTTCAGCAACCTTAGCCCAAGTGTGGTTTTTCTCCACCTCCTCGTGAATTTCTTCCACGGAGTGCCTCCCCCCCAACTCAGGAATCGAGGCGGCGAAGGATAACGCTGCGATGGCTTTTAATTTATGGTGGAATATTCAGTTTTAGGTTTATGTTTTTTAAGCACTCTGCTGCTTTAATGGAGGTGAGTGCTTCGCAATCAACCTCCCTTGAACAGATGGCTGCATAGCCCTTGTAAATGTGAATGAGCCTCACCGGCGCGATATTTAGATCCGCATAGATTTTGGCAAAGACCCTCTCACGATCAGGCTTGGGGCCATCGGAGAGGGTCTTTAGTGTAATTCGACTGGTCTCTATCATTTATTCTCCATCTGTCCTAATTTTGACATATGGAGAATATAAATTGAACGGGGAGCCCCATAGAGTGAGCGTGTGCGTGTTGACTATGTGTGTATGTGTATGTAAGGGTCTATCACTAGGGTTGAAAAATAGATGTACTAAGTTACAACCTGGAATAAGAGATGGGGTGGTAGTTTTCAGAGTACGACTGAACTATGTAAGCAATCAAATTTACTAAGTTACAACCTTAAATAAGAGAAGGGGTGATAGTTTTCAGAGTACAACTCGGCCTTCTAACCAATCAAATGTACTAAGTTACAACATGGAATGAAAGAAGAGGAGATAGTTTGCATAGTACAACTGAGCTATATAAGCTATCAAATGTAATAAGTCACAATCTGGAATAAGTGAAGGGATAATAGTTTTCAGAGTACAACTGAAAAGGACGTTCTATAATACAGCTCCTGCTATCCTTTATATGTTAAAAACATTTTGGTTTTACCTTTCTCTGTTTGTTTCATTGACCTTCCCCGTCTTTTAAAAAACTTTAACATTTTAGTTGCTTTCAAATACGAGTCAACTATAAAAAAAACATTCTAGTTCACAATAATTGTAATAATATTAGGGAAGTCTATTCAGTCGAATGTTCTGTTTGTCCAAGGAAATATTTTGGACAGACAGGAAAGCAATTATCTGTCCGTATTAATCAGAAAAAATACAATGTTAGGAGAGCAGTAAATAATAGTGCGTTTTTTGTGCATATGTTAGAAAAATAACCACTTAATTAATTGGAATTCAGCAAAATTTATTTTTTGCTCAAATGACTCAATTAAAATCAACCTTGTTGAATGTTCATGTATAAGCCGAATTAATAACTTTAACATTTCCCCTGGCCTTTTTTAAAATTGATGTTGTTATGAAAAACTCATTCTTAAAGAAATTAGCTTTGACTTATGTTCCTATTTTTTTTTGCAATTCTCATTTTTATGGGAACCCAATTTGTCAATTTAATTATTGCATTGATTTTGTATTAACATTATTTTATTTCTCTTCCTCTATCCTTGTTCCTCTCCCCATCGTTTCAATTTACTTCTCATGTCTCTTCTAATCTTCCTCTTTAGACTATTGCTTTATCCGTTAATTGTTTTAACCCTTTTGGCTCTGTTCTTAACTCTTTCTTGCCTCTCGGTTTGACCTTGATACCTGTTATAGCTAAATCTTAATGTGGATTTACCCATCCGTCTCCTACTTCCTCATTGGTGATTTCTTGTCTTAGAGGCGGTCCTTTTCTTTTACTAGCTTATATATACCCTTATTATATTATTTTCTCTTATAGTTATCCTTGAGAATGAACTGAATAAAGTTCGAAAGTACTTGGAAGCACCTTTTCATTTTTCCTGCGGGACATTGCATTCATATATTATATATATATATATATATATATATATATATATATATATATATATATATATATATTGTGAGGGAATCGATACTCCCCCCTCACAATTGAGTCTTTGGTCTTTAACCACAACGTCTTGGCATTTTGGATTGGCGGCGTAGCCCGACCATTTAACCTCTCCTCTTGCCCCTCGTCTCGAAGAGAGTCTGAATGGACGTCGAGGATCACATAATGCACTAATCAGCTCAGGTCGGACCCGAGACCCTAACATCGGTTAAAACAGCAAGATTTCCCCTAAGACCTGGTATTCAATTTCACCGCATATGCGAAATTAGAGGAGCGTCGTCCTAAAGCCAGAAGCTCCCTATTAGGGTTAGTTGGAAGACGCACTGAGAAAAACCGTTAGAAGAGGAGACGTAATGCCGCCTGTTCACACATCCCTCCCTCCTTCCCCTACCCCATGTAGGGTGGCGAAGTATAAAATCAAATAACTTTGGAAAAACGTGGTAGATCACGCTAGTTATCAAGGCGACGAACACCGACAAGAGGCCCAGCTACCAACACAAGGGACTAAGAAGAAGCTCATCTGGAGCCAGTTCCTGGTGGTCACACCGAACTTTAAGTTAACTTGATTTAAGAGGCAAGTTTAACTAACTCTTGTCGGAGAAACCTCCCTGTCCTGGTGTATCACAAAGCACCGAGATAGTCCTCGCCTTGGGAAATACCCCCGAGTGAACTCCCTCCAGCACTTCCCTGAGTCAAAGGATTCACGCATTGACTCATCGCTTGCAGGTGCGAATTATTCCCAGAGTATCCCGAAGAGAAGAAGAAACATTCTTTCCCTGTCCCGTGGCGAGATCATTTCCTCCAGAAGGCGTGCGTCCCTCCATCTGCCACACGCTCCAAAGTCCTCTGTGGCTTTAAAGTATTTCTCCCGCCTGAGCACATCTGGGCGCTGATCCACGCGTCGGCCCGGAAACAACATTCTTGAGGTGTCAACTATTGAGTTCAAGGTCAGACTCAAATCCGATTCTCGAGGAATCTCGTAAGGTATTTACACCCCTGGTATATGTTTCGTTGAGGTCAGTTGCATTTAAGATTAAAGTGAGTTGTGGGTCAAACATTACTATAAATTCAAGTGTGTCATTTAGAAAGCCTCCCTTAAATTTGTTGAATTCATTTCTGTCTATTTAGTGTTAAATTTAGTTCGTTCATGTTTTTTTTAATTAAAGTTTTAGTTTTTTTTTTTTAAACAAACTTTTATTCAATTCTCGAAACGCTAAGCAAGGCACTAGGAACCCTCACAGATTAAAGAAGTAATAATCATAATAATAATAATAATAATAATAATAATAATAAAAAAGATATATAGCACTCTTAGAGATAAAACTTAATCAAGGAGTTTTGAAGTACGTAATCAGCCTATACGTACAAACTGCCATCACTTGGTCCTTCCTATACCACGACATAAATATTTGGTGTCAAGTTTTGGGGGGTATTGGAAGAATTTAGTAGAAGTTGTGTCTTGTGTTTCCTTCAGGAATAGTAAATGTGTGCCAAGCGTTCGAGGAAAGATTAAACATAAAAAAGTTGGTGTATAAATTTGTGGTGATTAGCCTGTTAAGGTTATTAATTCAGTTTTTTTGTGGAGTGGTATTTCAATCAGCAAAGTATTGGGATGCAGGGAAGTTAGGCAGCGCGCTACCTGGTTAGTGGTTGCATAAGTACCTAAGCGTACAGCGGTGAGGGCTTGACAAACATACACAAAATGGATTCGGTCGAAAGATTCTACCAACAAGCCCAAATTCTGGGACTAGAAGGCGAAGATATGGATGCCTACGCCCTGGCAGAACTAAAAATAGAATCTGAAGAAGAAACAACAGATTGGGAAAGAGAAATCGAAGAAAGAAGAAGAGAGTGGAAAAGAGAAGACGAAGAAAGAAAATTACTGATGGACAGAGAAATAGAAGAACAAAGAATACAGAATCATATAAAAATAGAAGAAACAAGAATACAGTGGAAAATAGAAGCAGAAGAAAGAAGAATACCGAGGGGGAGTAAAACAAACGAAAGAATAATACAGTTTAAAAGAGAAGCCGAAGAATTAAGAATGAAGATAAAAAGAGAAGCTGAAGAAAGAAGAATAAAGATAAAAATAGAAGACGAAGAAAGAAGAATACAGAGGAAAAGAGAACTAGCAGAAGAGGAAAGAGAAGCCGAGGAAAGAAGAATACAGAGCGAAAGAGAAGCAGAAGAAAGAAGAATAAAGTTAGGAAGAGACGTAGAAGAAAGGAGAATACAGAGGAAAAGAGAACTAGCACAAGCGGAAAGCGAAGAGAGAGAGAGAGAAGAAAAAGAAAGAATGCTCGCACATAAAAGGGTATCGAGCAAGGATCAGGTGAGGTCGAGGCGGTTTTATTCCGGCCTGGACCTAGGAAAGTACCATCGATGAAAACCCAGCCAAATGGGATGACGATGGATGAAGAAGTAATTAGGGAAGCGGTACAAGCATGTGTACCTAAGGAAGTACCTACGATGAAAACCCAGCCAAATGGGGTAACGGTGGATGAAGAAGGAAGTAGGGAAACGGTACAAGCATGTGTACTTAAGGAAGTACCTACGATGAGAACCTAGCCAAATGGGGTGACGATGGAGGAAGAAGGAAGTGGAAACGAAGTATACCCAGGTAAACTGAGGCAGATGGTAGACGCGAATAATGAGTATCCCCTACCCCCAAGGGGCTATCCACAGAACGAAACATCCATGGGGTTACCACTAAAACTCCAAGTCGTAGTGAGCTCCACGCCCATTAACGATCCCGTAAGGAAAATTTTTCCCGATCCCGTTAGATCGAACCCAGACACGATCTTCCAGTGTACCTGGTTAAAGGATGACTATGGGACTCACGCTCCCATCATTTATGCAACCCTGCAATAGGCCGCTTTAGCCTTAAGGGTAAGTTTAAAAGTATTTACTTACTATAAAAAGCATAAAAAGGGTAGTACGAGTAGGTTGGAATACCAGTGCCAGTTTGGGACATACTTGGGTAGACCCCATAAACCGAACGGCCGGCTCATGCGTGGTAATGTAATGGTCGTCGAGCACCACTTTAATATTAACTATATCAAAGGTGCCGATGGGGTAAAACCGCTGAGTCGAAACCCCATCGAGGGTTATTTCAGCACCCGGTAATCGTAAAACCATGTGGTAATTTTTTGTGTGTGTTCGTAGTTAGGATTTGCATTTAATTCTTAAAAATTTATAAATGTAAGAAACTAGCTGGTTAGATGAAAAGGAATGAGTAGATAGAAGAAAGGAAAAGAGAATAGAGAAGAAAACGAGTGAGTAGACAGACGAAAGCGAATAGGTAGAAAGAAGAAAGGAAAAGAGAATAAAGATGAAAGAGAATCAGTAGACACAAGAAAGAGATATACTAGACAAAATAAATAAAAAAAAGAAAAGGTGAAAGCAAATGAATTGAAGGAAGAAAACGAAAGAGTAGACAGGAGAAAGTGAAAGAGAGAACTGGAGAGAGCGAAAACGTAGATAGAAGAAAAAAAAGAGAATATAGTTAAAAGCAAATGAGTAGACGAAAGAAAACGAAAGAGTGGATAGAAGAAAGCGAAAGTGTAGGCCGAAAAATGAAAAGAGAATATAGAAAAAACAAATGAGTGGACATAAGAAATCGAGAGTAGAGCGAAGAAAGAGAAAAATAAACAAAGAAAGCGATTAAGTAGACAGAAGAGAGAGAAAAAGTCGACAGGAGAAAGTGAAAGAGAAGACTGAGGAGAGCGAAAGCGTAGAGAGAAGAAAGGAAAAGAGAATATCGAAGAAAGCGAATAGTGAACGATTAGATAGAAGAAAGCGACTGCATAGACATAAGAAGGGAAAATAGAATAGAAAAGAAAGAGAATATATAGACAGAAGAAAGCGAAAGAGTAGATAGGAAAAGTGGAAAGAGAAGACTGTAGAGAGTGAAACCGTGCACAGAAAAAAGCAAGGGAGCACATAAAATAGACGAAAAGGAATCCAAAAGAAGCGAATGTGTAGACATAAGAAAGAGAAAGAAAGTACAAAAGAAATTGATAGAGTAGAGAGAAGAAAGCGAAAGATGATACAGAAGAAACCGAATAAGTAGAGTTAAGCAAACAAAGGAGTAGATATTAGAAAGAGAAAGAGAATACACAGGAAAAGCGAATGAGTAGAAAAACAAAAGAGAGAAAATAAAGTAGAGAAAATAAAACGAAAGAGTAAAGAGAAGTAAACGAAAGAGAATACGGAAAATGACAGTAAAGAAAATAAAGTGAATGAATATACTGAAGAAAACGAAGGTGTAGAGAGAAGCAAGCAAAATGAATAATGAAGAAAACAAATGAGGAGACGTAAGAGGCAAAAGAGTAAACAGATGTAAGCGAAATAATAGAGAAGAGGGGAATGAGTAGAGAGAAGAAAACGGAATAGTAGACAGAAAAAACGAAATAGGGTAGAGAAGAGCAGGAAAGAAATGATAAAAGAAACGAAATAGACGAGAGAAGAAAGCGAATGAGTAGACGGGACAATGAAAGTGAAAGTGAGCAGATGACGTTCTAAAATGACCGGGAATAGGAACGACTTAACAAAGGAGGGGCCCAAAGTGGAAATAAGGACCGTCTTTGTAGGATATGAATGGATCGAACCTGATGACAGGTTACAGGTTCGAGTACTGAAGAGCACTCACAATTAGTACCTTTCAGAGATATGATGGCAATGGCGTCTAAGTGATTATTATTATTATAGTTTTCGTACTGTTCTTGTCAACGCTTCGCACCGTCCTATGCCTATCTCAGTGGGGTCTACTGTGAGATCCGAACCACGGAGTACTTCAGCGTGTGGAAGCTGCCGACGCGAATCTGTACTCATGCCGGCCACTGACGGGATCCGATGTATCTTAACCTCTCTCTACGAGGGCATCTTCTCTTATTGAAGAGTAAGGACAGGCAGATGAATATAAGATACTAATAATAATGCTACTACTAATAATAATATATATTTTTTAATAATAATAAAATTATATCAAAAAACTGCTGGGGCCGGAGGAGCGTATCTATAAACCTCCAAGAACAAGCTTGTACATAGAGGCCCCTCATTCAACAGTAGAAACATTACTTCTTGTATAATGAGCACTCGAACCAATGAGTGGTCGTTTTACCGCCCTGGAGGAACAATGAAAAGTAAAAATAAGCGAGAGAAAAATCGGGACAATTTCCGGCAAAAAATCCCAGTCATTTCTCGCTCCTGTCACGCCTCACCGAAAAGGCGAAAGGAGGGGGGGGGGGGGGGGGGAGGATAAAAAACAAAACAACAACGAGGGCATTTGCACTAGATCATTTTAAAGACTTGAAGTTAGGGGACGTGATGATGTGGAGACGGTGCCCAACTCTCCTGCTAACTCGTCAAGGCAAATGTAATTGGTAGAGATCGAGCGAATTTTCCAGGGAGGAGATTTGCTACTCCTGTCTCTGGGCCATTTTCTCGTTGTTCGTACCTTCGAAATCATGACTCGCATTTTAAAGACTATTTTTGTTCTTTAAAATGCACTCTGCGTACCTTCAAATCTATAAGTTGCATTCTAAAGACAATGTTCGTTATTTACAAAGTAATGTTCGTACCTTTGAATTTATATCCATTATAAAGAGACTTTTCCTACTTAGGGATATATTGTACATAATTTAGAATACCGATGTCTCATTTTAAGAACCTGTTCGTACTTTAGAATGCATTGGTAGTACTTTTGAAAACATGCCTCTCACTTTTAAGGAACTGCTTTTACTTTATAGAGTCTAGTTCGTACTTTGAATTGCCTTGGTATCATTCTAATAACCTGTTAGTACTTAGTGTTTATTGGTACCCCGGGAGATTTGTTCGTACTTTTGAGGGCCTGTGTCACACTTTTAATTACATATGATTATTTTAGAGTACCTTCGTACTTTAGAGTACTTTTTTAGCCTGCTAAGTACCTTTTCGTACTTTCGATTTCATTATTCGTACCTTTAAATCCCATTTCACACTTTGAGCGTCTATTAGTATTTCATAGGTTATCTGTCGAAATTTACAGTACTATATTCGTGCTTTAGATTGACTTGTTCGTACTTTAAAATTACTATTCTTAATTGGGATTGATTTCTTCGTACTTTAGAGGTCTGGTTCTTATTTTTGGCTGATTTTGTTTGCACTTTAAGGTACTGTAATTGCATTTGATTGATTTTTTTCGTACTTTAGATGTCCGGTTCTTATCTTTGATAAATTTTTTCGTGTTTTAAGGTCATATTCTTAGCTTTGATTGACTTGTTCGTACTTTAGAGCGGATATTCTTAATTAAAATGTATTTGTTCGTACTTTAGAGGTCCTTTTCTTATCTTTGATTGATATGTATGTCCGCACTTTATGTCATACTTTCACATTTATTGATATGTTCGTACTTTAAAGGTCGTATTCTTATCTTTGATTGATTTGTTCGCACCTTAGAGGTCCTGTTATTATCTGTTAATTTTTGTTAATGTGTTCGTATTTTAAGGTAATATTCTTAGCTTTGGTTGACTTATTCGTACTTTTGATTGAATTGTTTGTAATTCAGAGGTCCTCTTCTTACCTTCAATTGACATATTTGTACTTTAGAGGTCCTGTTCTTATCTTTGATAAAACTTTTCGTACTTTAGAGTCCTGTTCTTACCTTTGATTAACTTATTTTAACTTTTGAGTTCGTGTTATTACCTCTAATTGACTTGTTTGTGCTTTAGACGTTATGTTCTTACATTTGATTGATTTATTCATACCTTAGAGGTCCTGTTCTTAACTTTGGTTGATTTTTTCTTACTTTAGAGGTCTCTTTCTTAACTTTGGTTGATTTTTTCCTTTTTTAGAAGTCCTGTTCTTAACTTTGGTTGATTTTTTCTTACTTTAGAGGTCCTGTTCTTAACTTTGGTTGATTTTTTCTTACTTTAGAGGTCTTTTTCTTAACTTTGGTTGATTTTTTCTTACTTTAGAGGTCCTGTTCTTAACTTTGGTTGATTTTTTCTTACTTTAGAGGTCTTTTTCTTAACTTTGGTTGATTTTTTCTTACTTTAGAGGTCTTTTTCTTAACTTTGGTTGATTTTTTCTTACTTTAGAGGTCCTGTTCTTAACTTTGGTTGATTTTTTCTTACTTTAGAGGTCTTTTTCTTAACTTTGGTTGATTTTTTATTACTTTAGAGGTCCTGTTCTTAACTTTGGTTGATTTTTTCTTACTTTAGAGGTCCTGTTCTTAACTTTGGTTGACTTTTTCTTACTTTAGAGGTCCTGTTCTTAACTTTGGTTGACTTTTCTTACTTTAGAGGTCCTGTTCCTAACTTTGGTTGATTTTTTCTCACTTTAGAGGTCCTGTTCTTAACTTTGGTTGATTTTTTCTTACTTTAGAGGTCTTTTTCTTAACTTTGGTTGATTTTTTCCTTTTTTAGAAGTCCTGTTCTTAACTTTGATTGATTTATTCGTACTTTAGAGGTCCTGTTCTTAACTTTGGTTGACTTTTCTTACTTTAGAGGTCCTGTTCTTAACTTTGGTTGATTTTTTCTTACTTTAGAGGTCCTGTTCTTAACTTTGGTTGACTTTTTCTTACTTTAGAGGTCCTGTTCTTAACTTTGGTTGACTTTTCTTACTTTAGAGGTCCTGTTCCTAACTTTGGTTGATTTTTTCTTACTTTAGAGGTCCTGTTCTTAACTTTGGTTGATTTTTTCTTACTTTAGAGGTCTCTTTCTTAACTTTGGTTGATTTTTTCTTACTTTAGAGGTCTTTTTCTTAACTTTGGTTGATTTTTTCTTACTTTAGAGGTCTTTTTCTTAACTTTGGTTGATTTTTTCTTACTTTAGAGGTCCTGTTCTTAACTTTGGTTGATTTTTTCTTACTTTAGAGGTCTTTTTCTTAACTTTGGTTGATTTTTTATTACTTTAGAGGTCCTGTTCTTAACTTTGGTTGATTTTTTCTTACTTTAGAGGTCCTGTTCTTAACTTTGGTTGACTTTTTCTTACTTTAGAGGTCCTGTTCTTAACTTTGGTTGACTTTTCTTACTTTAGAGGTCCTGTTCCTAACTTTGGTTGATTTTTTCTCACTTTAGAGGTCCTGTTCTTAACTTTGGTTGATTTTTTCTTACTTTAGAGGTCTTTTTCTTAACTTTGTTTGATTTTTTCCTTTTTTAGAAGTCCTGTTCTTAACTTTGATTGATTTATTCGTACTTTAGAGGTCCTGTTCTTAACTTTGGTTGACTTTTCTTACTTTAGAGGTCCTGTTCTTAACTTTGGTTGATTTTTTCTTACTTTAGAGGTCCTGTTCTTAACTTTGGTTGACTTTTTCTTACTTTAGAGGTCCTGTTCTTAACTTTGGTTGACTTTTCTTACTTTAGAGGTCCTGTTCCTAACTTTGGTTGATTTTTTCTTACTTTAGAGGTCCTGTTCTTAACTTTGGTTGATTTTTTCTTACTTTAGAGGTCTCTTTCTTAACTTTGGTTGATTTTTTCCTTTTTTAGAAGTCCTGTTCTTAACTTTGGTTGATTTTTTCTTACTTTAGAGGTCCTGTTCTTAACTTTGGTTGATTTTTTCTTACTTTAGAGGTCTTTTTCTTAACTTTGGTTGATTTTTTCTTACTTTAGAGGTCCTGTTCTTAACTTTGGTTGATTTTTTCTTACTTTAGAGGTCTTTTTCTTAACTTTGGTTGATTTTTTCTTACTTTAGAGGTCTTTTTCTTAACTTTGGTTGATTTTTTCTTACTTTAGAGGTCCTGTTCTTAACTTTGGTTGATTTTTTCTTACTTTAGAGGTCTTTTTCTTAACTTTGGTTGATTTTTTATTACTTTAGAGGTCCTGTTCTTAACTTTGGTTGATTTTTTCTTACTTTAGAGGTCCTGTTCTTAACTTTGGTTGACTTTTTCTTACTTTAGAGGTCCTGTTCTTAACTTTGGTTGACTTTTCTTACTTTAGAGGTCCTGTTCCTAACTTTGGTTGATTTTTTCTAACTTTAGAGGTCCTGTTCTTAACTTTGGTTGATTTTTTCTTACTTTAGAGGTCTTTTTCTTAACTTTGGTTGATTTTTTCCTTTTTTAGAAGTCCTGTTCTTAACTTTGATTGATTTATTCGTACTTTAGAGGTCCTGTTCTTAACTTTGGTTGACTTTTCTTACTTTAGAGGTCCTGTTCTTAACTTTGGTTGATTTTTTCTTACTTTAGAGGTCCTGTTCTTAACTTTGGTTGACTTTTTCTTACTTTAGAGGTCCTGTTCTTAACTTTGGTTGACTTTTCTTACTTTAGAGGTCCTGTTCCTAACTTTGGTTGATTTTTTCTTACTTTAGAGGTCCTGTTCTTAACTTTGGTTGATTTTTTCTTACTTTAGAGGTCTTTTTCTTAACTTTGGTTGATTTTTTCTTACTTTAGAGGTCCTGTTCTTAACTTTGGTTGACTTTTTCTTACTTTAGAGGTCCTGTTCTTAACTTTGGTTGACTTTTCTTACTTTAGAGGTCCTGTTCCTAACTTTGGTTGATTTTTTCTCACTTTAGAGGTCCTGTTCTTAACTTTAGTTGATTTTTTTCTTACTTTAGAGGCCCTGTTCTTAACTTTGGTTGATTTTTTCCTTTTTTTAGAAGTCCTGTTCTTAACTTTGATTGATTTATTCGTACTTTAGAGGTCATGTTCTTAACTTTGATTGGTTTGTTCGTACTTTAGATACCCTGTTATTACTTTTAATTGAACTGTTCGTACTTTAGAATGTTTGGCTATATTTTATAGTCTATACTTTAGTAACTTGTTTCTATTTTAAAGGGACTCGTTCGTACACTCGCATCATTTGTTCTTATTTCAAGTGCAGATTCTCATTTTGTACTCCTTGATTGCCGATATAATGCCGTAGTTATACTTTTGATTTCATTGTTTGTAATGTAAAGGCCTTGTTCGTAAATCAGTGTCCCCATTCTTACTTTTGGGCTCGTACTTCTTGTTTTGGAGTTCGCGGTCCTAATTTTGAGAGCTAGTTTGTACTTTTCATACCTTGGCCCCATTATTCAGGGTAACGTAGCCTGTCATTGTAGTCTTTGTCATTGTTTTTATCAATCTTTGGCAACTCTCAACAAGAACATAACCACTGCAAACTTAATTCACGCTTCAGATGGGATAGCTTATAAAATAACAAAAAACACAAAACGAACAACGACAAAAAAAGCAGGCTCAGTTGCCGGAGGAAGGCCCTCAGAGGCCAGAGCATTCAAAGAGCAACACAAAAGGTAAAATACCATGGAGAAGGCCCACCTCCTCCAAGAACTCAGATGATCCACATTTAGGAGTACGCGAACTCGTCCCAAGGATAAAAGACAAGAAGTAGCGACTCGGCTGTAGCAGCTAATATCTTTGCTAGCTCCTACAAAAGTTCCCCTGCAATATTATTTACCCATACGACTACCATATACGATGTACGGTTCTCCTTCAGGCAATCACATCCCTTGTCTGACGTATTTCAAACTATCCAATCAGTGTAGACCTCCTCGTTCCTGCCTCACTCGAATTTTCAATCTTCCACTTGTGTTTTTGCCTACCCGTCGGCAAGTTCCCCCTGAGGTTATAATTCGTGAAACGTTCAGTGGCTATAACATAAAATTTACCAACTATAATCTATAACAAATAATTTTCCACATTGCTATACCATTCATATTAATGTAAATCAACTCATATTAATTCCGGTTGTATCGAATAATTTCTTTAACCAATCATATTATTAATTCATCTATAATCATTCATTACTCCAACTGTGTGTTTCCATTTTTCTCCTTACTCTTTGTTATCTTGATGTTCTTTCATTGTTAAGTTGCAAAAATAAACCCTGTTAAAAATTACAAGTAATTACTTTCCTTGAAACTACCCGGTTACTTTAGTCACGCCCTGCCTCTTTTTTTTTTGTTTAAACGCGTTACCATCCATTCCTTGATTTAAAGCAAGGTTAATGACTGCTATCTAGGCTAGCTTAGTCATTAACCAAACCCCATCTTATGCTTTACAGCTTATCCCGGTACCGGGACAAGTAGCGCCTGCGAAGCTCACCCAGAGCGGAACATTCAATAAGAATGTGCCGGGCAGTGTTAATGACCTAACAGTCGTCAGAGTGAGGTTCAGGGGGCGCTTAATCACACGAAAAAAACCATCTTGTGAGTGTCCGATTCGTAGGCAACAGAAAAACGACCTGAAATCGACATTGCATTATAGGGTAAGTCCACAGGAAAAGTCGCAGCGCAATAGCATCCAACATTAGATTCCCATCGGCCGTCTGTCATCATCTTTGCCAGCCACCTCGAAAGGCTAAACTGATTCCTGCCCCGCAATCATCGTGGGGAATAGCAAAGCTCTGGTCCGATCAACCAGTTCTTGCATAATTTGTGGCGCCTCCATCAGTCCATTCATTTCCTGCGATCTCTACATATCCACTAACCCAGCAGAAGAATACTATAAACAATGAGCGCGGAGATACCAATGCATCCAGCGCATTGAGTCCGCTCTGAGTAGCTATAAATCACAATTTGTTCTCCCATACAGGCATGGCGCATCATTTCTTGTATCAAGAGGTGTAATAAAACCAGCTAGGTGATGAAGATAGTAGCAGCGCCCGGAATAGCCCCGCCGGCTTGAAACAAAAGGGAAAGGGGTAGAAGCCGAACATTTCTTCCGATTTGGAATCTTCCGTGTACATTGACACGGTTATAGTGTGACGGGATGTGTAATCGAAGAAATACGATCGCAGTAGTCCCAGGGTTGCATAGGCTTTGGGAGCAGAGACGTGGCGACAAAGGTAGCACCCTAATGTAGCGTTTTAGGAAGAGCCACCGGTGCCACCGGCTCGATAACTCTGGAAAGGGTTTATTTTTCTTAAACCTAAAGATTTTTCTGTACTATTGGTTTCTGACCTCGACATAGACATCGTCAAGATTGGCTGTGGGTGGAATTAGAGCCTTTGGCGACCGAGGGAGACGCTGGACTCGCCGTACAAGTGAATAAATCATTATCTAGGCTGTAAAGCGAGCAGCTTCTCCCCAGCATCAAAAATGAAGCTGTATACAGGGGACGTGATTGGGTTCAGCTTCCTCAATTCACACTCAGCAGCGGATAAGTAGAACTCGCATCCATAGAAATAAAAAAGGAGCGGAATAAATGTTGAAGCCGGCGAGGGTAAAGTGATCTCTCCTCGTCCTACGAAAAGCAAGCACGGTGGCCATTCGTCAGGAACCTGGGCACAACGCACCCTCGGAAGAACGCACACTAGGCACAACTCAACCTGACACAACGCACACTGGGCAAACGCACCTTGGCCACAACACCCCATGGGCACAACGCAACCTGAAACAACGCCCCCTAGGCCCAACGCAACCTGAAACAACGCACTCTCTATACAACGCACCCTGTGCACAACGCACCTTGGGCACAACGTACCCTGGGCAGAATGCAGCCCGACAATCTTCTGGACGGGAATCCGAAAACCAGATTATTCGAAACTACCCCAAATACAGAAGGAAATTATCTAATGTATTTTAGTGATTCTCTGCGTTTATAATTCATTTAAATTAATTTCGACGTTTAAATAAAAAAGCTAAAAACATTTATTTCCTAATCAAATATTTAAATACACGAAAATATATAAACAGTCGTAGGTAAAGTTCGGTCAGACCGAAAGACAGCTAGGCACAGTCATTCATTCTATCAGTCAGGCATAGTTAAGCACTCAGGCAAACACAGACACTAAGTCAGTCAATTAGTCAGACACAGTCAGTCAGACATAGATATAGACAGTTAGTTAGACCCAGTCACATTAGACATAAACAGTCTTTCATTCAGACAGACACATTCATTCAGTCAGTCAGACAGCTAGAAAGTCAGTCAGGAAACAGAAAGTCACTCAGTTAGACACAGACAGTTATTCAGATAGTAATAGTCAATCAAACAGCAACACTCAATTAATCAATAATGTCTGACTGATTTATTGAATTATTCAATCGATCAGTCAGTTAAACGCTGTCAGTCAGACAGAGACAAACAGTCAGACAGATATAACCCTTATCGACGCGAGCATAATAAACAGTAAGGAAATATTTAAAGAGGAATTAAAAAGAGAAAAAAAAGGATTATTAAAAGAAATGGAAACCTGTGTAATCCAATGAAGGCCGATTAATCTCCTTAGGAAAGGTGAGAGAGTATGAGAGACGCAAGAGGTTAAAGAAAAGGAGAGAAAGTACAATGGTAAAAAAAAAAACGTAAACAGGCAAGGACCGCAATAGCAGACCTTACCAAGCCTGAATTGCACAGAAGGCAGGGTAGCTGTTAAAATTCGTAAAGAGGAGCAGATATACTCATAAGTACGAACCCAAATCCCTTTGTAAGAATTGAAAAGTTAAAAAGAACAACCAAAACAGCTACAACGTCCAGTTTCGCCAGTTCAAAATGCTATTTCATCGCAGTATCACCATTTCTAAGGTCAGTTACAAGGCACCGAACACCCATGAACTCCGAGTTACGCCCCTGTACGCACCTAGAAACCCTCCGATGTCAAAATATACCAACAAAAAAAACTAAACAAATAGTGAAAGCATGAAGCAAACCAGTTTCGTATCGTAGGCAAATACAAGTGTGCAGATTACATAAGTCTAAGATTCCTATAAGATTCCTACCCTATTCCGGATGCCCACGGAGAAGGAATCAGTAATTAAGTCTAATATTCCTACCCTAAGGCGTCAGCTGACTAACCCGATGGCGCTAGCCAGACAAAAATGCTAGAGTGCAAATGCGCATGAAGCCTTTTTCGCGCCTGGAGAAAATATATAAATAGCGCGACAAAATCTCTACTCCCAGTTCGTCATTTGACACTGTTCCAGCATCATGAAGCCACTCCTATGTTTGGTACGTTCTCGGTACAGCTTCGGTTTAAGGTTGTGTTTGGTAGTCATTGCGGTTAAGTGTTTGGTTGGCGATTGATGCGACGGTTGTGTAATCGAAGGGTGGGTTCTTGTTACCAGTGTTGCGATGTTTCTACCTAAATTAAGGGGTTATTCCGAGGCTTTTCATTCTACCCACGTTGAGGGTTCAAATTCCCACTCGAAACCATGAATGGCACGCTCTTGCCTTCGATATTAAGTACCCATGTTGCTTCCTAGGGACCAGGAGTGAGGTGTTAGTGTTATCGAGGGCGAGGGTAGAAGCAATCCTTTCGAGGTCTCCAATAATATTATTATCATCGTTGTGATTATTATTATTTACTTAAAACTAAGAAGCGAATACCAACGCGGGCATCTCTGCCCAAAGAAATTGTGGAGAAGTTATGAAAGTGGAGCGAAGAGAAAATTCATGGGAGGTACACAGCTCGACTAATTTAAAGAGGAGACTACTTGGTGTACTCTAGAGCGGGAGTCCTACTACCTAACGCCTTAATTACCCGTTACATACCTAAACCTTATAATGTACTTTATTTTTCTAACTCAATAGAGAAAAAGAGAGACAAAACCTGATAAAAGAAACTAATCAAATAGGTCATTTGACTCATTAAACGGCAGTTTAAGTTGGGATCCGAACCATGGATCGCTCTAACGTATCAGCCAGCGCAAAGTCCAAAAACACGTTCGTAGGAAGAGAACAAGTGCTCAGAAGCGCGAACTCCAACTCCTTTACGGGTGAGGGAATAAACTCCGCCACTGATTTGATCACTCGATAGCAAAATCGAATAAAAATCGAATAAAATCGAATAATAATAAAATAAGAATGTCTAAATAAAAACATACATTGTTATTGGGAGCATAGTTGACATTGAAGAAAAAAAAGTACAACTTTGTAGGAGCAATACTTCCAAGAACTAGTTCGTGTGACAAAGAGTATAACTCAAAAAGTACTTCAGACACTAGAGTACTCTAACTGTAGGGACAACACTTCAGGAACTTGTCCGTGTGCCAAATAGAACTCAAAAGTCCTCGAAACACTTTTATAAGATGGAACAGTTGTTGGCAGACGTCGGCCTAACTCGTCACGGCCATGTCTCAGCGAAGTCATTTCGGGGCCACACTTTTGTGGTCACAGACAAAAGAAAAGAAAATTTACATAAAAATTTGACTCAAGTTAAAAAAAAATGCATAAAATATTGACTCAAGTTCAAAAAGTTCGGATTCTTCTTTTTTTCCTCATTTTGAAAGTTTTCCGCCATTTTTAAGATGCCGGCGATGCGCGGAACGCCCCACGCAATCGGGCCCCACTCTGAAAAGCGTTACTGGACTAGTACCAATAGTACTAGCAGTATTCGTATCTGTAGTAATAATCCAATAGTAGTAGTAGTCCAGTATCTCAATAGTAACTTTAGTGTTCAATAGTAGTAGTAGTACGGTAGTAGTAGTAGGGGTGGTAGTAGTAGTAGAAGTATCAGTAGCAGCAGCAGTAGTGGTAGTAGTATCAGTAGTAATCATAGTATTAATAGTTTAATAGTATCAGTAGTAGTATGCCTTGGATCCAAACCACGGTTCCCTTTAGCATATGGCAGCAAAATCTACACCATCCGACGACTCTCCAGAGCCGATGCTCAATATAGGAAGATGTGATTTTCCTCGGGCCAATTAAGGGGGTAGGGATGACGTTGGGAATGGGGTGGTTGGGGGAATTGCACTGGCGGGATGTAGGACTTCTGACGCCTAGGTACCTGGTTCAATACCAGTGAGAACGGACACAAACAGAATTCGCCATGAGTAGGGAGTTAGCCGCAGCGTGCTGGGTTTGACGCGTGGATGCAGGTAGCTTCATTTACATATTCAATTACAACACCGCTGTCGATTCCTCTCATCGCACATTCAACACGAAACTGGTGACCTTCCCTTAGGCCACCAATAGTTTCCTAATCGTAGGTTGGTGCTAAAACGCAGTACACCCCCCCCCCTTTCCCCCGCGAGAACCGGCCAGTCGTTCTCGCGATTACCCTCACCCCCACTCATCTAACCCTCCCCTCTACCCCACCCCCTCTCTCGCTATCTAGGCCCCTGTTCGCCTCGGCATCGACCCCATGCCTTTATTGGTTATGCTACCTTTGGCCTAGGTTTCTTGGCGTGTCACCTCCCCCCCCCCCTTTCCCCCACCTTGAAGCATAGAACACCTATCACGCCTCTTTACTTCTGTCTAAGAACCGTTTTCAGGAGAGCTGCGCGCCTATTATACACAATTGCCCTGAGTTGTTCAATTAATACACTTTAAACTATAAAATAAAAAAAAACATCCCCAAAAGTCAGTCGTAAACTCCTACGATTCCCTTCAGTCATTGATAAAATACTAGGAAATGAAAATAATATTTCTTACTCTTATTTTCCGCTAAATTGACATTTATTGGTATTAATAAATATTAAAAATATATTAAATATTTGCTGCCGGAAATAACCAAAATTATTTTCCTTTTCCTCGATGTTTTGAAGTCATAACAAATGCCGAGAAAAACTTTCATTTCTGGTTCAGTGATTTTAAAAAAAAGATAGTTTTATTTATTTTGTAAAAGAATTATGTTGTTTGTTGTAGTTGTTCTCTCTCTCCCTCTCTCTCTCTCTCTCTCTCTCTCTCTCTCTCTCTCTCTCTCTCTCTCTCTCTCTATATATATATATATATATATATATATATATATATATATATATATATATATATATATATATATATATATATATATATATATATATATATATACATATATATATATATATATATATATATATATATATATATATATATATATATATATATATATATATATATATATTGTTGAAGACCATTGTGTATTTTGGCTTAATTAATTTCCTTTGGCAACTTTCTTTTCTTCTAACTATCTTTTTTATTCCATCTTGTAGATGGTGGATTACTTGTTCAGTATTCATCTCTCTTTTAAATGAATGTGTTTGGTAAAAAACAAACTAAATTGCTAAGCTTTCGATCTTATTCGATCATCTTCGGAGCGTTATGGAATTTCTTGCCTCCTTTACCGATGTACTGAGTGGAGTGAGGATCTGGCAGAAAGTTAAGTGAAAGCAAACGGGTTTTAAGGAGTATTTATTCGCCTTGGTTAAACGTAACGTTAAAGGAAATAAGTCAGTCTTGTGCGTGACAACTACCACACTTTCGAGACGGTTAACTATGCATCTACAAAGCGGAGGGCCACACAACCATATGGAGAGTGTACATAATATTAACCTAACGAGAGATATGCTCGTTGACAACATCATTATTAAAAGAAAAGAGGTTAATAAAGCGAGGTTTAACATTTTAGAAGCCATATTAATAAATGAAGATAAGCGGGCCATCAACAGTCAAACGACAAGCTGGTATCGCACATTAAAACTATTTTTAAAATTCCACGCACATGAGTGGCTTATTTCCTCTAACGATACGTTTAACCAAGGCGAATAAATACTCCTTAAAACCCGTTTGCTTTCACTTAACTTTCTGCCAGATCCTCACTCCACTCAGTACATCGGTAAAGGAGGCAAGAAATTCCATAACGCTCCGAAGATGATCGAATAAGATCGAAAGCTTAGCATTTTAGTTTGTTTTTTACCAAACACATTCATTTAAAAAAAGAGATGAATACAAGTCAAGTAATCCACCATCTACAAGATGGAATAAAAAAGATAATTAGAATAAAAGAAAGTTGCCAAAGGAAATTAATTAAGGCACAATACACAATGGTATTCATATATATAGATATATGAAATGAAAAACTCACAAAGTATCACGTGAGGGTGGCAAATGAATGCAATATCCCGCAGGAAAAAATGAAAAGGTGTTTCCAAGTACTTTCGAACTTTATTAAGTTCCTTATCAAGGATAACTACAAGAAATAGTATTATATTAGAGGTATATATACGAAAGAAAAATATGAAAGACCGCCTCAAAAACAAGAAATCCTTAATGTGTTTTTTTACCTTCCCCCTTCCCTCTTCCTCATTGGTGATTTCTTGTGTTTGAGGCGGTCTTTCATATTTTTCTTTCGTATATATACCTCTAATATAATACTATTTCTTGTAGTTATCCTTGATAAGGAACTTAATAAAGTTCGAAAGTACTTGGAAACACCTTTTCATTTTTTCCTGCGGGATATTGCATTCATATATATATATATATATATATATATATATATATATATATATATATATATATATGTATATATATGCCCGTGCCCAGCTCTTACTAGAAAACACTTGTCTTGTCTTTCACTGGATAAAAAAAAAAATCTACACCTCGTTTTCAAAAGGCTTCTTGAGTCAACCTTTTTGGGGTTTGAGGCTGGTGGCTCAGTCGATGAGCGTCGTGGTCACAATAGCGATGAGCGCTTGAGGACACAGGTTCGAATCCTACTCCTTTATTCATTTTTCATAAAAGTGTTAAAATTAGTTTTCACGATTTTCTCCGTTTCTATATCTTAAATTTTCTTTCTTAAGCTTTCGATGGTTACCTTATTCCAAGTTCATTCATGAATAAAGAACTTGGAATTGAGTTCGAAACTACTTGGAATCTGTTTGATTTTCTTTGTTGGTTTTGTTGCATTTATTATTATTATATATATATATATATATATATATATATATATATATATATATATATATATATATATATATATATATATATATATATATATATATATTTATATATATGTGTGTGTGTGTGCATTAAAGAGATTTAATATTTAAAATAAAATAAAGGAAAATCCAACCTGTCATCTTGGAAATAAATATTTCTTTTGTGAAGGTGGTTCGTACTTCCTAAGAGCAAATGGTGAGGTTGAGGTAATGGAAAATATTTGGAAATGGCATAGCCCTAGTAAAATACCTAGGACATTAAGAACCGTAGGGTATGTAACCCTTCTACCCCACCCCCTTCCTTGAGGAGTCGCGATAGAACCAAGAACCGGGAAAATCAAGATTGCCGAAATTCGTCAAGTGAGCCACAAAAACATAAGTAAACATAACAGGAATTTGACTTCAAGGACTGGTAACATCAGTCTTCTTCGGCCGCAAAAGCCTGGGGCAAGAAGGGCTCATTAAACTTCGCTAAATCATACCAGTTTAAATTAATAAGAATATAAATTTCTCATTTGTACAGTGGTGGATTGGAGTATTGGAAACGCGTTCCTCGTTACGTACAAGGACCTACTTTAACGTAGGGTCCGAACCATCCGCCACGAACGCACAGGGCAGCTGAGGTAATATTGATACGAATCGGGAGTTCCTCCGGTAACTAACTATCCCCGGGATACTTAACTAGGATAAAACTAAAAGCAGAGTTGTCACACGACTAGGCCCTAGCCAAACTTAGATGTTTTGGGTACTCATCATCTTGCACTGAGGTGATTTCCCATAATAATAGGCATCCTATTATTATTATTATTATTATTATTATTATTATTGCATTTAATTATAGTTGTATTCATTGTAATAAGTATTATAAAAATTATTTTAATTAAACCAGACAGAAATTTATAAAAACAATATATATTTTTCGGCCTGTGGATTTTCATTCTTTCCCTCTTTCGTCTACTTACCCAATTTGTTGTCTGTAGATCTCTCTATCATCGGTGGGTCTAGTTTCCTTTGCTTTTACAATTTCTCTCTCTCTCTCTCTCTCTCTCTCTCTCTCTCTCTCTCTCTCTCTATATATATATATATATATATATATATATATATATATATATATATATATATATATATATTATAAAAACACCTAGTACATAGTAAATGGACTAAGCCATCTGTTTTAGGTGTAGGAGAGGAAGTAGAAATGTGTGTAATGTACATACCCAGAATAACCTAAAGAGGGTTTTTCTTGGAGTACTTGGAACTGGGAGAGGGAGGGGGGTGCAACTCTCCATAACCTATCCGATGTCCTATTTTAACTATAACTTTCAAAGTTATTATTAGAATTATTATTAATATAATTATTGTGTTGTATTATCATTATAATAATAATAATAATTATTATTATTATTATTATTATTATTATTTGTCCCTGAAAGATTTCCATCTTGATTTCAGGTTGTTTTGGTGGCATTCTGGGGTATCGTTTTGTGCAATCCCGTTCGGACCCCCGGCCCAAACCCTTTCCAGTACCGGAACATCGAAAGAATACGAGGAAGGCAGCCCCATCCACCTCACGCGCGAAGAGGGTTCGAACCCTTCACGCCTCAAAGCCTCCGGGTTCTATCTCGCCTAGCTCAAACCGAAGCCCTCCGACCACGCAGAAGGAACTTTAAGCCCAGGTCTGACTATCAAAGTCCGCTCCCTTCGGAATCGAAGCCAACCCCGTTACCCCTCGAACCCCCGCCCAAGCCCTTGCCCTTAGAAAAGCTGCCCAAATTTCCTGTATCGACCTACCAGCGAAATCCACATCCTCCCCACTACTCCCCACCTCACGATATCGTCCCCTATAGACCCCGACCTGAATTTGGTCACCAGAGGATCGAGACCAAGATCAAGTCCCAAGATCTTCAAGGGCTTCGTATAAGTCCTCAGGAAGATCACCAAGTCCTTCCCCACCTTCCCCACGGACATAACCGAGAGTTTAAAACTCCTTCAAGTAGGAGACCTCAAGAAAGTAAGCCCAGTACTTATCGCCAACGCCCTGAGACTCCCCAAATCTCTAGCAACCCCGAAAAGGGGTCCGTAATCTACAGCGAACGCAATCCATTCTTTCATCAAGAAGCGTCGGGTCCCAGAAACTCTCCACCCCATCGATTATCGCTGAAACCGAATGCCAAACGTCCAGCCCCCGAACCCTCCCCTTTTCCAAGGACGACGAAACACCGAAATCGGCCACAGTTTTCTGGGGAATACCAAAAGGAGGTGGGTCTTAAATCTGAGATGATCCGAAACCCACCGCAACCCTCCAATAATGAAGATCACCTTATTGCCCGCCAAAAATTATTCGAGTCCATCCGAAACAGGGATCCTATCGAATCCCATCCCAGTTTAAATGAAGACCAAGATGTCATCCTTGAGAAACCCCACGATTTTCCCAAACCTTCCGTTCGCCAGAGACCCTGGCGAGTCGACAAAACCTTCCCGGTAAAAAGGGGCAGGACAAAATCTTTGAAGAAAAAGAAATTGTCCTATCACCACACTTTTTCCCTACCGAAGGACGCCAAGGACCTGAAGAAGGATAAGAGAGGCATTCTATCAGGACACTTGGACAAGAATGGCGTTGAGGTAATGGCATTTGTCAAGAGCAATCTTAAGAAAGGAAATGGGAAAATAATAAGCACTTCTAGGAAAATTCGAGTGGAGTTAGGTTAGATTATATAATAACATATCAGTAATATTTGACATAGATTTAATGCTTAATACATTAGCTACAACTAATGATGGTAAGCCGTTAGTATAGCGATGTTTAGCCTGGGAAACACTCTATAATCACTAGCTTGACGTGGATGAAGAACGTCACGTCCCACAGGAGTACCCGATTTAGTGTAAGAGTAGGTATTCATTGCTATACTAATTGATTACCATCACTGCTTACATTGGAGTTTTCCTTAGTAACCTTAATAAGGCATTTGGGTTCCAAAAATACTAGGAAATCCATCCTTAATGTTTGAACAAATTTCGATATCTCATATCACCCAATTTGTACTGTGTTAACCAAGTCAAATTAAGGTTTACCTAACAGGGGTCCGAAAAGTGAAATGGTATTCACTATAAGAACTCGTTTGAAAAGAAAAATAAATAAAAGGAATGAAGGTACCATATAAAGGAAAATGAGTGAATTGGAAATAGTAGTGAAGTAGTCGAAAAGGATAAACTTGTAACCTTAAACTTTTGGTCGGGTTAAAGAAAATCCGAAATAGAGACATTCTAGATGTTGTTTATTCACCAAAGATAACAGGGTGTCGTTAATCACTTATCCCCCCTCCCCATAAGTAAAAAAGGTTTTTAACATTAAAGAAGTGAGTTACAGTGGGAGAAATTACCTTGATACAATCAGACTATCCCCGAAACCCCCACGCAATATGAATTTTGGAAGATAAAATCTTCCAGATGCCAGTATAATCTTTCCTTCTGTTTTTTTTTATGGTGTCACTATTCTACAGTTTGTCGAGGAAGCAGCTAAAATTGAGAGGGGAAATAAGAATGGACGAATGCTCTTTCAAATTCACGGTCAACAAGGACCACACTCCTACAAATTCGGCTACGACACCGGCAAGGGGTGAGTAAGCGATTCCTTAATTCTTGAGCCTAAATCATAATTTCTGCCTTTTGTTTACTCTACCCAAAACATTAGAAATATAGAGTAACTAAAGAAATATGCCTTAGTATATAAGGACCACAAAAATCAGTTCAGATCGTGACCGAACGAAGGCTTGAGAAAAATAGCTAAAGCTTTCTCACTTCCTCTAGGCTAGGCCCAAACGTATAGAAGAGACTTGCAAATGAAATTTAAACTTGAACGGAACAAATAAATAAAATAATAAAAACCGAATGTGCCAATTTTAATGATTTAAAAATTATAATGCACATGAAAACGCTGATAATTGGTTCGGATTCCTAGTTCCCGTTCTCTGTTATACGAATTTATTCCTGGGACTCTTTAGACTCTTTACCTCTCCCCAACCGTGACTTGGAATTTAAAATTGAAAAGGTTTTCCTCCGCATTTCTTTTCACTCCAAATATTTTCGATTATGTTATTTTATGCATTCTTTTTTGTATTTCTTTTCCCACCATTTCTCCCACACCTGGATAGACTACGATTGGAAATATTAAATACTTTCGGTAGAATAAATGCTTACAATTTCCTTACGGGATACTTAACGTAAACAGGCCATTTTGATACCAGTTTCGCTATATATATATATATATATATATATATATATATATATATATATATATATATATATATATATATATATATATATATATATATAAGAGGTCTTTCAACAAGGACGCTCGAGCTTTGTCAGGCGATAGTGGCCATGTTGTTAAAGCGACATCTGGCAACCTCACTGGGAACTGTTCAGTAGTACTTGGCAAGTCACGAGGGAAGATTATAGGTTTGAACAGCGTGTGAAAATCATCAAATGTTATTATCAAAATCAGTACTCCGTTCGACAAACGTTCCGCGCATTACGTTATTTCTATCCTCGCCACAATCGTCCAGCCGAGTCCACTGTTCGACGCTTAGTGGCCAAATTCAAGGCAAAAGGGTCGATCAACAATCAGCCAACACCCGTACGTCGCCGAAACGCAAGGTCTGCTAAAAGAAATTTGTTCCGTAAATGAGAGTGTACGGGAAAATCCGAGGCAGTCAATTTCTCGTCGTACACAAGAACTTGGCCTTTCTGCGACTTTAGTTTGGCGAATTATGCATAGGGACTTTGGTCTGCACCCGTACAAAATCCAACTTACCCAGGAACTTAAGGTAAACGACCATAGACAACGCCATGTGTTCGCTGATTGGGCTCTAGAGCAGTTGGAAGTTGCTCCAAATTTCCCCCCAAAAATCATCTGCAGCGACGAGGCCCATTTTTGGATGAATGGATTTGTGAACGAGCAAAATTGTCGGATTTGGGACGAAAACAATCCACATGAGATACACCAGCACCAATTGCATCCCGACAAAGTTACTATTTGGTGCGGATTTTCTTCTAACGGAATCATGGGTCAGTATTTTTTTTTTAGAACGAAGATGGGATTGCCATAACTGTCAACGGCGAGACCTACAGATCGATGATAAGCAACTTCTTGTGGCCTTAACTGGATTATATGCCTGATATGGATACTGACGACATGTGGTTCCAATAGGACGGCGCTACGTGCCACACTGCGCACGCCACGATAAACATTTTGCACCAGCGATTTCAGGGCAGGGTCATCTCGCGCGGCGGCGACGTCAACTGGCCACCGAGATCATGCGATTTAACGCCATTAGACTACTTTCTTTGGGGCTACCTTAAATCGCAGGTCTATGCGAATAATCCACAAATAGTTGATGTCCTCAAAGTCAACCTAACGAACTCCATCCAGCAAATTCAGCCAGATTTTCGAAAATTGGGCCTCCCGAATACGTTCCACCAAGCGAAGCCGCGGCGGACATTTGAACGACGTCATTTTCCACACTTAATGCCATAAATGTACTTTCAAATTTAAAATAAATTGAGTGCATATATCACACACCACTTGTTTTATTTACATTTAAAGATTTAGTATATATATATATATATATATATATATATATATATATATATATATATATATATATATATATATATATATATATATATATATATATATATATATATATATATATATATATATATATATATATATATATATATATATATATATATATATATATACATATATATATATATATATATATATATATATATATATATATATATATATATATATATATATATATATATATATATATATCGGTATATGTCGAGAGCAGCTTCTCATCTATACATGTTTTGTTAGAGACCAGGTTGTATTTTGATATTAGCAATTTTATTTTGGAACGTTCCAACTGGCGAATACAGTTTTTTTTTGTATCTGGTTGGAGATTAAAGATCAGTTGAAGAAGATCCATTTTATTTTTTACAATTAATTTGAGTTTTGGCCGTGAGCTTTCGCCTTTCTTAAGGCATCTTCAGACGGAAGTCTTCGTTATTGTTGAGGCTGTGTTGTGTTGATTTAGTGCTTTCCCTTGGTTTTTTCTCTGGGGTGTCTGAAGACGTAGTAACTCTTGTTTCAGAACAATCGCATCCCAAAGGGTAGTTCTGGACAATTGTTCGCCTCAGCCACCCTAAATCTCTCACTTGTGGCTCCCAGCGCCACACCCTGGTACACCATCTCGACTGATGGACCAAACCAAGTGAGAGGGCTTGCTGTCTTGTGGGTTAGCCCCTTTGGGGCAAATGACTTCGGGAGCATAACCTTGAGGAAAAAGCATGCCCCGGAGGTAGGTATAAAAACGACGCCAGGATACTTACTTCCTTGGCTATCGGCAATCTTCTGCAACTACTAGTTCATCCCAATTGTCTCGGTTCTCCTTGCTATTGGGGCCATGGAATGGTGGTCAAGGTAGTGGGTCTGAAGATTGCACGCCTCCTTACCCACTCAAACTTTTATTGCAGGTGCTTGTGCCTTACATGAGTAGTCAGGCAGCGATGGGTGACTGGTGACGGGGACAGGTTGTGGCTGCGACTGGCGGTCCCTAGCTGGTAGTCTACACGTCTGGCGGAGTATAGCTAATGGTCGCTCACTATCCGGGACGAGGCAGCGGATGTGTTCGGCGTCTCTCTGCGCAACTGAGCAGCCCTCTTTATGGCCATACTGCTAACCCCTACACGGGAAAGAGGCATAGAAATGGTTGCCCGAAAATTGTCTACTTCACCCTTAATCGGGTGGGTAGCCACGCTCGTAAGATCACCTCATAAATATGGCCGAACAATAAGAAACAAAAATGTAAAACTCACTATTGGAAGTTGGAACGTTCGCACCCTGATTGTCGAACCAGCAGATGATGGAAATGACAATCGACTGCCACAGAGAACAGCTCTGATGGCCCTTGAACTTCAGAGATATAACATTGATATTGCAGCATTGATTGAAACAAGGCTGCCCAACTACGGTTCCTTAGTAGAGGATGGTGGTAGCTATACATTCTACCGGATAGGCTACTCAACTCAGGAGCGACGCAACCATGGTGTTAGCTTCGCTATCAAAAACCGTATATTGCAATCAATTACTAACACACCGATAGCAATAAATGCACGTATGATGAAATGGAGAATTCCTTTAACTGAGGGACGATATACCACAATTTTTAGCTGCTACGCACCTACCCTAAATAGTACCGAAGAGGATAAGGACTCCTTTTATGACTTGTTTGATGCACATCTTCAGCTGGTAGATAAAAATGACAAGATAATCTTTCTCGGAGATTTTAATGCCCCCGTTGGTGTGGAACATCATGTGTGGTAAAGAGTACTTGGGCATCATGGCATTGGGAAAATGAAGGGAAATGGACATTGCCTTCTTGTGCTATGCCCAGAACACTCCCTTGCGATTTCCAACACCATCTTCCAGATGAAAAATATATACAAGAGCACATGGATGCATCCGAGATCTGGGCATTAGAACATGATGGATTACGTGTTGTTAAACAACAGGATAAAAAAGACGTATTAATCACACGAGCGATGCATCAGGCCGAATGTTGGACCAACCACAGGCTGGTCAGTTCTATGGGTAGGGGTTAGGAAGATGAAAGGATCTCTTCGTTGGTCACCAGATATATTTATATTCCACCTCGTTTTGTGATCCTCTTTGCTATTGCGCTCCCCATAAGATTGTTGCGAAACGTTGATCGTTAAAACGGATTTGGGTGATACGATAACGTTCCGAGAAATTATTACCTGACTCTAAAAGGTAATGATGAATAATTTTGGCTGGGCGATGAGCAGAAATTCTGATATGATTTTGCCTTCGAGCAAAATGTTGATGAAAACAAGAAGACTGCAGTTCTATTTATCTAGTGGCTTTGGGGAGCGAATGGAAGAGGAGTTCGAATTAGATTGATTATCGATTTCACGAGCTTATCTTTGATGATGCTTAAATACAACTCTCTTAATGTTTGTGCTGTAGTACGATGAATGAATAAGACTCGTCTTGATGCAAGATCAATTGTGTAAATGCTATCTCCTAATGCGGGTATGACCCGCGAGCAAAATGTGTAACTGCTCCTCGAATCTCTCGAATGCCCTCTCTCGAATGATTTCTCTCGAATGATCCTGTCTCCTCCTCGATTTGCTCGTTTTATACTTGGACACATTTAAAAACATACAGATATATATACATATACAATACTTTTTAAAACCTTTTCTCTCGTGAGAAAATCTACTGAAACGGTGAAATTTGGTGAAACGTTTTTTTTCGTCTTCCTTAACAAAAATAAAAAATATAATATTGTGGTTGTAATTTCATGCTCACCAAGTGTCGTTACGATCGCACTAACTCATTTTAAGGTTCCCTTTTCTTTTCTCTTAATGTTTATTTTTCCAAACCTTAACCACAGAATAATTAGTCTCACTCCCAGTTTACCTCTTTACCGTGACTTTGGTCTTCTCGGGAAATCAAAATGGGAATGGTTCTAAAATATCCTGTTACATGTTACAATTTTTTATTTGAGTTTCTTTAGGTTTCGTTTCACACACATAAATTTATTTACATTGGCTGAGTGTACACATTACTACTTCATGAGTTTGAGTGTGCACATATTGTGTGCACCACAGCATGCACATATATTGTGTGCACCATGTGCACCACATATCTGTCCTTCAGCTACGAATTCGATCTCACTGCCGACGCAGAGCCCCTCAGAAGAAATTGAAATGCACAACAATAACAGACCCACAAACAAAAACTGCACTAGCTACAAAATTAAGCGGCAGGCTGAACGAGCTCCCGACGTTCAATGAAATGGGCACAGTTAATGATGCCTGGAAATAATTCAGGAATCTCATATCAAGTGCTGCAAAAAATACTCTTGGTTTCGCCGTGCAAAAATATCAAGACTGCTTTGACGAGAGCTCTGAAGATATTAAAACACTACTGAAAATGAGAAATGACGCCCACTCTGCATATTTGAATAACAGGATATCTCAGTTTTTATTGCAAAAATGGAGACTAATTCGGGGTGAGACACAGAGAGCATTAAGAGAAATGCAAATTGAGTGGTGAATTGAAAAAGTCAGAGAAATACAAGGATTTGCCGACGTGGGAGACAGCCACAACTTCTATGATGCGTTAAAGCAAGTATACGCCCCATTCGGACACAAAATAACACCTGTTAGATCATCTGATGGAAGCACACTATACACTGAAAGAGATGAAATTGTTGCAAGATGGAAAGAACACTATAGTCAACCCCTAAGTATATGTAATCATACTGACCCCACAGCGCTAAACCTACTACAAGATTACCCAACAATAAATAAATTGGATGCTAAGCCTACAATAGAAGAAGTTAACAGAGGAATACAGAGTTTAAAGAACCACAAATTACCAGTCCTGGATGGAGTCCCCTCAGAAATATATAAAATGGTGGAGGAACATTTATACATAGGCTACACGATCTAATAGCCCTCATCTGGCAAAAAGAAGACCTACCACAGGATTGGAAAGATGCTAATATCATATCTATATATAAGAACAAAGGTGACCGTGCAGACTGTGGGAACAGTCGAGGAATATCTTTGCTAGTAGTGACAGGGAAGGTTCTGTCAAGAATCATACTATTCAGAATTAATCAGCATCTGATTGAAAGAGTTGTTCCTGAGTCTCAGTGTGGTTTCCGCAGGGAGAGGAGCACAGTTGATATGATTTTTGCTGCGAGGCAACTTCAAGAGAAAAGCCGAGAGCAACAACAAAATCTCTGTTTTACATTTATCGACCTCTCCGAGGCATTTGATACAGTGAATAGGGACTTGCAGTGACAACGTGCCCGTCACTGCATTAAATGAAAACCTGTAAAAGTTGTCCCCAATTATAAGTGCCTGAGCGGTATTCTGTCTACAAACTGCACCATAGACGAAGAAATAAGTAAAATAAACCAGGCATCATCTGCTTTTGGAAGACTGAGAGTGCGCACACTAACAAATCATAATTTAAAATTGGAAACAAAAGTCTCAGTCTATAGAGTTGTATGCTTGTTCATACTATTATATGGTTGTGAGGCATGGACATTGTACATAGAACATATGAGGATACTCGAAAAATTCTATATGAGATGTTTAAGAAGAATTCTGGGGATAACGTTGCAAGATAGAATAACAAATACTACGGTCTTGACACGTGCTGGAATCACCAGTCTCGAGTGTATACTGTTGGAAAACCAAATGCGATGGGTCGGGCATGTAATTCAAATGCCAGATGAAAGAATGCCAAAGAAAATAATGTACGGGCAGCTAGAACAGGGTGTTAGAAGTGCTGTTGGTCAGAAAAGGATATAAAGAATGTAAAACAGGCCTTGCGCAGCATAAATATCGAGCCAAGTGAATTGAAAACATTAGCCTCGGATAGGACACTATGGAGAACAAAATGCCATGAAGGAATAAACAACTTTGAACACCATCGAAGGAATGTACTTATTAGACGTCGAGAGGAGAGACATGAGAGGGCTGCACAGCCTCCACCGTGCGACTCTGATATCCAGTGCAACATCTGTGGGCGGCAGTGCAGATTCCGTATTGGTCTTCTCAGTCATCGTCGCTCCCATCAAAGAAGATTACGCTGAGACAAAGTCATCATCGGATTACGATGGAATCCCTTAAGCAAGTAAGCCTCCTTTACCGGTGAGGTAGCTCATTGCTGGTCGTGAGCAGCGAAGTATGAAAACTTTCGTTCTCTGGTGCTTTTATAGGTCAAAGTTGGAGTTCCATGTTATTTAGCAGAAAAAAGGTGAAGTACTCGCTCGGAACTGGTGCGCCCTTCCTGGACGTAGACGTAAAACAAAACAGCGACGGAAAATATACCACCACCGTCTATCAAAAAGGGACAGACTTCGGTCGATGCCTTAACGCCAAAAGTGAGTGCACCGAGAACTTTAAAAACCGGTAATGAGCTCATACATAAGAAGAGCCATCAAGAACTGTTCAACGTGGACCGCACTTGATGAAGAATTTCGAAGATCAAAACGGATCCCGATCAATACTGGCTACTCAAACAGAGAATTCGACAAATTACAAAAGAAAATTCTCAACTCCAAATTTGAGGTAAAGGAGGGAAGAGAAAAAGAAAATTAATACACTCTACTACAAGAACCAAATGACAGATGCTTACAAAACAGACGAAAGAATACTACTAGATATCATAAAAAGTAACACTATTAAAGAAAATAAAAAGTTATCCTTACGAATTTATTATAAAAAAACACAAAAGTAAGCAACTTATTAATGAAAAACAACCTCCGCGAAAAGCCATCGATCTTAAAGGCTACAAATGTGGTATACCAATTCCAATGCTCCCATGAGGACTATAAACCTTATCCAAATAATCAATATATAGATATGACCACTACTACCATCAGCCGGCGCCTAACAATGCATTTGCAAGAAGGAGGAATAAAAACACACTACAAAGAAAAGTATAACGCACAAATTACAAGAGCAACTCTGGTCAAAAACTCTACCATACTCAGAAGAAACCCTGACCTTCGCTGCCTAAAGATCCTGGAGGCTTTTCTCATTAAAGAGATGGCCCCCAAACTTAACACCCAACGCACCAGTTCCTAGCGAGTACTTCACCTTTTCTGCTAAAGGAACATTGTACTCCGACTTTGACCTATAAAAGCACCAAAGAACAAAAAAAAAAATCATTCGTCGCTGCTCGCGACCAGCAATGAGCATTCACACCGGTAAAGGAGGCAAAACCAAGGTAAAAAAACAAATCAACACAGCATCAACAATAACGAAGACTTCCGTCTGAAGATGCCTCACGAAAGGCGGAAAGCTCACGGCCAAAACTGTAAATGTATATGCCGAAAATGTAAAAGAATTGCATTTACAAAAAGCTGCTTTTTAGTTTTCAGTTTGTAAGCCAAATTACTTGTTATGTAGCGTCAAATATGTTTTTATTTTCGGTGAACGCACTATCGGTAATTTTTTCCTTTATTTCGGTAACATTTCATTTCCGACAGAAATGAAGGTCAGATTCATTTGCAGGACCTAAAATTACATAAGAAAATATTTATTTTTGATGTGAAAACAATTGTGGTCCTTTTATTCAGTATCACCATTATTTTAATTGTGATTTCTTACCAAGATACACCCTTATGGAAATTGTGGAAATTCGGGGTTTCTGGGTAGGAAACATAAGAGTATATAAATTGGCTACGTTAGTTTGGCGAATTTGCCGAAAATTACGGTTTCTAGGGAAAACATCTCCAAATTGGGTAGTTTGGTTCTCTTTTTTTTTCAAGTTCGCATCGACCTCTCATTCGTAATATTAAATCCATTTACTACTTTCTACTGTCACTGCATGACCAAGTAACTCGTGCTTTTTCCTTATGCAATTTTGCATGATTATATAAGGCAAACATCAAATGAATTAGAATGGTATTCACATATTTACAAAGCGGCAGAATTTATATAACAGAGAAAGTCGGCCGCCATGTTGAAGCGGTCAATCATCAATGCAAGTGAAGGGTATCTGATTTTTTTTTGTTGTAAAACATGATGAAATGAGAGATTTTGAGACGGAAATAAGTATCGAAATCGAACCAACCAAACCGAGAAACATAGGAAAAACCTAAATCTATGCTGTAGATAAGTTCTGATTGAAACTATAAAGTTACTCCAAAAAGGTTAGCTATAGTAACACTAAATAGATAATTAAAATAGGAAATTCGCTTAGATATAAAAAAAATATGGCGATAGACTCCACAAAAAGATAAATAATTATTAAGGCTATCTATGGATCATAATTTGAAAATAACGCTGATTTCTTGCGTCTAATTTGAAGGGCGAAGTAATCTGAATTAGGTCTAAGCGGCGAGACAACAATGACGAGAAATTTCATTTAAGCAAATGAGACTTAAATATGATAAAATATATTGTAATGATAACCTACAATTACATAATTAAACAGATCACTCGCCAATTTGTAAAATTAGTTGTAATTAATCAAATTAGTCCGTTAAATGTACACAGGCGGAAGGATTGAAAGAGAAACTACCGTCACACTTGGCATGAGTGTATGTCTCTTCTATACCGCTAATTCCTCACAAAGCTTTATTTGGCAGAAGCGAAAGTGACGGTAATAAAATCCTCGATGACTTTTATTCCGTTAAAAAAGGCAAACAATTCTGTCCAATGAGATTACTCCATTTACTTCTTGGTTCAGTGACATTTTTATTTTTTCTAAAGACACACAGAAGTCATTTTACGTACACGTAAAGCTCACTGACGCGTTAGGTTGAGTACATCGTTCACAGTATATATATATATATATATATATATATATATATATATATATATATATATATATATATATATATATATATATATTATATATATATAAAGAGATTAGTCGATAAATGACTTGCATTTATTACAAAGGGTTGGTTGGGCCTAACTTGGGCCAACCACTGTGTTCCGGAACCTTCGAACGCGCAATACCGGATACAAAGCCTACATAATTTCTTAACCGAGCAACAAAAAGTAAAAAGACCTATCACCACCTTTCCCTGCATCTATTGGAAGTTCGTAAACTGAGGAGACATAAAAATGTAATCCGATGGAATGTAGATAGGTTGCAAGGGACAGTTAAAGAAAGTGTGAATAGAAAGAATAGAAATAGTGAAAAAAACAACAACAAGAGCATTCAGATAAAAAGATTGGAAATTAGATTCGTAAGCGAAATGGTGACATTGGGGAAGTGAAAAAGCGAAAAGTACATTGCTATAAAGTGGGGAGGGGGATGTGGAACCCGCATTTTCTACCTGTTGAGACGCCCCCCGTTTGCTTCAATTACAAGCATAATTAATAAAACAAAAAAATGTGTAATCCGAAAAGGAAAATAATTCACTCAGTGGAAGGAAGAATAGGAGAGAACAGGAAGAAAATGAAACCAGGCGCGGATCCAGATGGTGCTAGGAGATTGAAGCCCCCCTCCCATACCACTAATTTCTAACCCGTTTATGTTTATATTTAGAAATAGTTATATAATAATATAGAATATATATAAAAAGAGTTCTTTAAACCGTTGCGATTGAATGTATCTTATATGATACATGTCTAAAATAGAGGTAAATCTCAAAAATAATTATTAAATTCAGTATTATACCTTAGTTGACGTCCAAAAACTACAATTCATAATTTTCTGATGTGTGGATCAAAACTCGGATCTGAGAGAGTTAGTGGTCACTCTTTTATGAATACTCGTGAGCGAGGGAATCAGTTTTGCCCCCCTCAAATTTTTATCCTGGATCCGCCACTGAATGAGACTTAACAGAGATGACAAAAATAGCGAAAGAGTAAATAAATGATATAAAGAGCAAGCTTGGTGAACATTAATAGATAGATGGACGTGTTCATCTCAGGTTTGGGGAAGTACAAGTCTGAGATACATAGAAAACAAAAGATGAAGACTACCGATATTATATATTGTCGAGGTATTGTAGTTGTTGAGTTCCCTCCTATTTATTTTGTCAGAGAGCCATATATTCAATGACTTCAGCGCACCCGTCTGGCACTAATAATAGTGAGGGGAACAATACCTAGGCTAGCGGAGTGGAATTTTTAATTACCTTATTATTGCGAGTGCCACAGTGTTTAATCCAATTTAAGGAGAGACCCAGTCAAGCACGTAAGGATCTAGTGAAACACCACGAATTATCCCAAACTAAATATATATTTTAAATTTACCATTTAACTCACAAAATATTTACACTAGATTCAAAAGGGTTAATACAGTTATCTATCTATCTTTGAACTAGGACCTATTCCTTATGTGATTCCTTCTAAATGCAAAGAAGGTAAGCTCCACGTAAATAAACCAATTGCCAGTTAGTTATTTAGGTAGACCTTTTTGTACAGCTTTTATCCACAATATACCCTTCCCAATTCTTAACTAACAATATAACAGGAATTACTAAATATTATTTCTCCTTTAGTTAGCTTGAGTACAGTATTAAAATTCCTATTTAATCAAAACGAATGTAACTACTTATTCTGACTTAGATGAACTTGAAATGATCAGAGGTGGACGGATGTCGCTATATTGGCTTTTTCCCGCTTCTTTGGGTTGCAGAGGCCGATTGTAGTTTTTTTCCACGAGATGAAGGGGCGGTAGGGGACACGATGTCAAATTCTTCGGTTCTATGTTAAAAAGCGGAGGGAGGAGTTGTACTCTCTGGCTCAAAGAGTACTCTTCGGGGTAGCTCTTGAATCCTTTTTTGTATCCTAGTCTTCTTCGGAGGGTTGCCCAAATAGATTTTTGGGCATACGAGGTGATATTGAAAGTACTTGAAAAATGGAACTTCCTCAGGTGTTGATTCTTCTTCGCTCTCCGTTATTAAGATCTCAATTTGAGAGTCACTCGAGGGTGACCGGGTCTTCTTTTCTCTTACTTGCAAAATTCCTGTTTGGCACTAGGAATGGTGGTCCAGTCAGGCTTCTTACTAAGCCTGTGAAGGATACTTCGGTATGGCACTGATACGAAAACATGACTCTTTCTAAGTTATTTCGAAACTGGGCGAAGAACCGATCTCCTCGATCTGGTCCTCTATCGCCTCTCACCGAATAATATCTTTTTCTTTCCTTACTGGCTTATTTATAGTCCGGCACCCACCCCACTTTAGGGGGACGGGGCGAGGCCGCAGAAGGGTTAGCGAGGGAAGGGTGGCACCGCGGAGCCCAGGTCGGTTTATTAATCAGAGGCACCGACGACCGTCCCAATCCTTGGTATTCTTTTTGATCTGGCACAACTTTAGGGGGCGCTTTAACCACGGGCCTCTGGACCTCGTAGGTAATCGGATCTTTTGAGCGCTGCGTAATGGCCTTTAGTGGTTACCTTGGCACAGCAGCTCGCTACCGACTACCTAGACGGCAGGAAGATCAAAGCTTCGGCAGCATGACTGTTAGTCCGACAACTAACGTTCTCTCGCCCCTCCTTTTTAGGTACGTTTCTCTCGCTGTCTCCGAAGAGGGAGTTTAACGTATATGTACACTTGGCCCTCTGGGTGCAGCTAGATTATAATTCCTCTCTCCCTCTCTCTCTCTCTCTCTCTCTCTCTCTCTCTCTCTCTCTCTCTCTATATATATATATATATATATATATATATATATATATATATATATATATATTTATATATATATATATATATATATATATATGTGTGTGTGTGTGTGTGTGCGTGTGTGTATAAATCTTTCAGGAGCGCGAAAGAATGATGAAGATGAACCCCAATAAACCGCAAGAAACAGAAAACGGGAAATTTTTCTTTGGAAATATTATTTCCTAATTCGCAAAAATTCCGTACAGGGGTGGGATTCGAACCGTGCACACTGAAGCAGCGAGCATCCTCTTTGATCTCAATTAAATCATCTCTTAGGCAACCCATGCTATATATATATATATATATATATATATATATATATATATATATATATATATATATATATATATATATATATATATATATATATATATATATATATATATATATATATATATATATATATATATGTGTGTGTGTGTGTGTGTATGTTTATAAATCTTTCATGAGTGCGAAAGAAGATGAAAATGATCCAACAAACCGCAAGAAACAGAAAACGGAAAATTTTTCTTCGGAAATATTATTTCCTAATTCGCAAAAATTTCGTACAATTAAATCATCTCTTAGGCTACTTGGCTACGCGGAAGACCAAAAATCTTTTCCGAATAAACAAGCTTTTTAAGCTACAATTCGCAAGGTCGATCGTGACTATGAAAGAGAGAAAAATTAATAGGGAATTCAAAGGAGAATTGAGGTAAACACGTGGCGAGTAAAACTTTTCCCGTTTTCTGTTTCTCGTTGTTTGTTGGATATATATATATATATATATATATATATATATATATATATATATATATATATATATATATATATATGTGTGAAAATTTGTTATTCTCCATCTTCGCCACACCTTATAAATTTATAAAAATTATTGCAGTAACGCAATTAATTATGCGGTTAAAAGGCTATTTTTGGTAAACACAGTCTTGCTCAAAGCCCTCGGAAGGAGCTCTTCTCACATACCCGACAAGGTAACACTTAAAATAAGGGTTCTCCTATCAGATAGTCAATAAACTATCTTTCCATTAGCCTTTTCAATGGTCACCCCTGCTTATCAAAGAGAATGGAAAATTTGTTATATAGAACATAATAGACGTAGTTTAGTTTACTTTTTTTATCTAGATGTGTTGGGTATATTATATATATAAAAATATAATAACCCTTAAATCACTATATATTAAGAGTAAAAGTGACTTTTGTTAGCAAAAATTGTGATACATAATTTTGTAGCCTAGCAGAAACAAGATAGTACTACAAAGTACATTAAAATTGTGCAACAGCATTTCGTAAATGATGTGGTGAACCCTTTATTAGCGATCTGTATTTTTCTAATAATCTAGAGCTTAACCTAAAGTAAATTGGTCATGGTGCAGTAGTATGAAACGATGTTGCTGTTTTTTGGCACTTATTAGATGCAACAATGAAAGAAAGGGGATTATATTTGTTGTGCAAACGTAATGAAGCAAAGACTAACAGAGTTATGTATTTATTTATTTTTAGTCGAGGGCCTATCCCAATGTTACTTGGTTTCCGTGTGTTATGTTCGTTTTTGATTTATTTTATTATTTTTTCTGTGTACAAAAAAATCCGTTCCCGAGTGGGGTCAGTAACGAATATTTTTTTCCTTTTTCTGTTGTCCTCTCATTTTCCTTGGATAAGTCAACTGTGGTAAAAGGTATTAATAAGCCACTTAACATAACATAATTCAACGGATGACAAAGCCACAAGGGCCTATCAGAGGTCAGCCGAGTCAAACACAATCCATTAACCGCATCTACAAGTGTGTCTGAACAGCTTAAAAAAAGGCATCACCATCTTGGCTTGTCCAAAGCTGAATCATGCAGCTACTGCTTATAAAAGAATTAGCATGATGGCTCGTCAAAAAACTAAATTATGCAATTCACATATCAATAATATATACACAAATTGCTATTACAATCTGTAATTTGCTCCAATACAACTTAAAAACGAACATGCCTTATTTACAGAACCGTCCTCAACACCCCAAATAAATTACTGGGGGCCCTTCCGTATTATTGTTAATATTATTATCATCATCAATTGCGTCACCTGCCAATTTATTTTATCCGAGTCCCCGAACAGATAATGAAATCCAAATAAAGATTAGTATGACACCAGGGAGGTGGGGGGACAGTAGCAACCTGTTTTGTCACCAAACAGCAAAATACTCCGTTCCATGAGATGGTGAATATTATGTAAACATCTTCATCGGAGGGGGGGCGAAAGAGTGATGTTGAGTCTGTGTGACAGATGGCTGCTTTGGATGAGGGCCTAATTCACTAGGCTACGAGAGTTCCTCTCGTATACTTTCATTATCCCTTAACTGTTCTCTTTACAAACATCTTAATAAAAATTTCCATGGATATACTCTTTTTTTTCAATGACTAAAAATAAAATAACCATTGTCAACTCGATTAACATGATGACGTCATTTATTTCAGTCCCAATCGCCAGTTCCGATTCGAAGAGAGAGACGCTTACGGAGAGGTGAAGGGTCGTTATGGTTACCACGACAAACACGGAAAATTGCAAATAGTGAATTATTCAGCTCACCCGAAATATGGTTTTTCTGCCGATCTTCCTAAGTACTGATGACGACCCAAATACATTGTGATGATTCTATGTATATTTTCGCATTTCTTTCATGAATTTCGTGTAGTATTTATTGTTTAGTTTTACTGCAAAATGTTAAGCCATTCTTTTTTTTTCACTGATGTTATTCTCATTTCGATTAACCATCAGTCAGTTTCTACACCTCTTTACAATGTATATATTTCTTGACTTAAATTTAAAAGTACAATATAGAAATACCAGGAAGTTTAGAGTTATTTATTAGAATTTGTGAATGTTGGAAATTTCGACAATATAAGCGCATTCTTATTCTTTTTTTTTTGTATTATTTATTTTCATGTGCACCATAATCGAAGAATTTTGAAACTGAACGTAACTTTTTCAATTCTAGTCAAATGTAAAGCAAAAAAAGAAAGAAGAGTTGATTGGCTGGCAGTATTCTACAATAAAGAATACACAGATTATTCATGAAGATGTGTCAGCATAATTACGATTGTTTAATTATTGTGCTGTTGTTTTTTGTAAGAGGCTGGTCCTTTTTTGTATTGTTTTTAAGATTAAAATAATGATCATCTTTCGGTTTTTTAACTCCCAGGTTATTTAGTTTTTAAGTCACAGGTTCTGATCACCTAAGCCTCGCTGAACTCAAGTAAGGGGAGGGGGAATGAATAGAAGGGGGCGCAGACCCTGAAAATATGAGGTGGTCGGATAATTCGTATCGTTGAAGGTAGGTAGGTAACGCTATTCATCCCTTGTATCATGGACGAGATGCCCGACCGAAAAATGAAATGCGCATAAAGATCAGACTGACAATTACGGGTGAGCTTGAAAGCACCAGGGACCCGGTCCAAGTTAGGAGGTGTCCTGGTTGTATCGTATTTTTGACACTAACCATGGGGCAAGGGCGGCGCCCCCATAGGGATCAGAGGAACCAGAAATGAAATGATAGCGGTGTTGTGAATTGGCTATGTGCGTGATGATCCATATAGAGCTCCTGACCCCCGTGACAGCTATCAGCGTATCCACCCAATGGGTAACTAACTCACGACGTCACTGAAAGTTTTCGTTCGCTTGCTGTTGTTTAACCTGACACCTAGACATCAGAAATCCAACGCCGTATTCACTAGGGGTGTTGTAAGTTCTGACAGGAAAAATAAGAGCTCAGTTGGAGATGAGGGATTTCGGAATGGGGTAGGGGGTTCTGACCACACACCAACACAGTGAGGCAACAGATCGCAGTATCTCTGCTGGGGTGTTTTGGGGCCTTGAATTTGGAGTGTTGTCTGTCCGAAGTGGGAGAGAGGGGCTCATGAAATTATTTGGAGTTGTTGGAAGGATATCTGGTTGGGTGCAGTGGATTTTAGGTGTGCGTTGGGGCCCAACTAGATGTGAGTAACGAGGGGTGGTGAATCTGAATCTATTCCAAAGTTTAGTGGCTAAAGCTCGTTATTTTATTTGTTTATTAAATTTATCATAAAAAATATCCCAATGTAGTGTAAGCGGAGCGTCATAGATGTCGACTAAATATAACCGCACTCACAGGTGAAATAGGTGCAAACGCAGGCTTGGAAATCCACCTTATATAATAATCCCACGAAGGTATTCGATGATCTCGGATCGGGTTGAAGGGCACATTCCCCTGACTTGAGTTAGCTTAAGGGAATATGGTGGTGTGCATCATTTTGGTATGAGAGAAAGAGATGTATGTAAACAGCGAGGGTGTGGGGAAGTTGGTAGTGTATAATTTATTAAGTGTTAGGGAATTAAACGCTCGTAGAATGGTCGAAGGAATGGTTTAGTTATGGGAGGGGCTGGGTGGATGAGCAGGAAGGAGATGGTTGTGCATGAGCGGGAAGGGGTGGCTGTGTGAGCAGGAAAGGATTAAGTTTGGAAGGGGGTGGCTGTGTATGAGCGAGAAGGCTTAACTCTGAGAGGAGCTTGGGTGGATGAGCAGAAATGACATGGTTGTGTGTGAGCGGATCGGGAAGGGCTTAGTTCTAAGGGGGTGGGGGGTGAGTAAATAGGAAGAGGTTTGGAGGGGGATGGTAGTGATTGTGAGGGAAGGGCTAGGTGGATGAGCAGGAATGGGATGGTTGTGTTTGAGCAGGAAGAGTATCATTATGGGAGGGGCTGGGGGGATGCGCAAGAAGGGGTTAAGTTTGGAAGGGGATGTTGTGGAATAGCGGGAAAGGTTTAATTCATGAAAGAGCTGGAGACAAAAACATGCCTTGCTATGTGTCACACGAAAATATCAACTGCACAGCAACGTCACTTAGGGACCCGTCCTCTCTATCACCGTTTTCAGCCTTTCCCTCCCATAAATACCTTCCTGAACTCTCAACATTGTACTCCTCAACTATGTCCATGACGTCACTGTCCTCGCCCAACAATTTAAGGACATTCAAGCAGCTTATGATTTGCAATTCAATAACACAAGATTCGAAATATGCAAAAAAAAAAATCGAAGACATTCGTTTGGTCGTTACTGATAAGGAAAAGGCCGACAAAAAAAGAAGCAACTGTTCAATTTAAAATAACAAACCACAAGAAGAATCAACAGCAAAAACGATAACATTAATGAAACAAAGCGAAGGAAAAACTCATAGGTACGCTCAGGTGTCAAGGGAAGGTACGCTCCTCCAGAGCCTCATGCGTGAGATTAACAATTTAAATCTATATGACACCACACCCTGCGCAGAGGAACGCGCCATTAGCACGGGAGGCAAGCACTAGCTACTCGGCCCCTCCCAGCACCTCGTACGAAACCTCCAGATTAAGACACAACTAAAATGTGATATACAGTATGGGGTACCAAGCAATCATCACAAAAAGGTTGAGAGGCGAGTTTCATCCGATAAAAGTGTCTCGCCAGTGTGTCCGAATCAGAGGCAACAAAAAAAATGACGATACGATACCGTTAATGCATCGGGAGTTTTGCCAAAAGAAAGAGTCCGGATTTAATGGATAGCAGTTTTCAATTCCGTAGCACTGGCTTCCATCTTCTTTGCCATACAACCCGAAGGGCTAACCTGATCCGTGGCATGAAGTTAATGTGGGAAAGATTGAAACGCTGACCTGGTTGCTGAATTTGTGATGGCATTCTGGTTCCATACATGTCCAGAAACCAAGCCGAAGACACTCTCGAGATCCCACGACTAGCAGTAGCTATGCCGTTTAGGATACTACGAATAAGAGACTTTTGGGATCCCAATGTCCCCAAGGGCACTTACGCCCTCTGTCTCTTGCTATCGATAAAAAAACGGCCTGCGAACTGGGCAAGAGACGTAATTTCCCGTAAACAATTGTATATTAGAACTAGATAAGCCGTGAAGAGAGCCGTAGCGCCCGGATGAACCCCAGCAGCTAATAAGAGTGGGCAGTTTAGCATGGAAGAGAACTCCTTCGAATTAAGAGCCATCTGTGCACACTGGCTAAGCTTCAGTGAGACATGATATATGCCTCAAGAAATACTCCTAGTCCTATGAAAACTTTGGGATTCGAAGTGTCATGATTCATGTTTAAAGGTGGTATTATGCAAGGTGTCTTCTAAGGAGGAACCATCGGCGCCACTGGTCCCTGATTTGCACCAAAGACACGATACAGTTTCCTGGCGCTAAACCAGAAAGATTCAGGATGTTGTGTTGGCACCTCTCGTCGGTATAGGTATCCTCGAAATAAGCCTTGTACGAAAGGAAAGCCGTTGACGAGTAGAGAAAAAATATAACCTGCGCGTACAAATGCATCTTACACTGAGAGGGAGTGACATCCCCTGTGATGACAAGAATGGTATCTATAGGAGAGTATCGGAAAGCACCAGTTGTCAACGGAAGACTAATGCGGGGGATTAAATTCAGCATCTAAAATAAAGGTTCCGGGTCACAGGAGTAAATCTTGCACCCTTAGTCAAGTTTTGAGCGAACAAAAGAACTGAAAAAAAAGCGATAAGGAAAGCCCATCAGCACCCACAAGTGATGAAGACCACAGAGCTAAGAATAACTAAGGGGCAACTACTACAAGTCCCTAAGGCTGCGAATGTGCGTCTACTAGGTGAGGCGTCGGTCGAATACAAAACCAAGGAATCAATGTCTGCCCATCACGTCTAGGAGAGCTCGTTATTCGTTTCAGCATAACGAGATGAGGTTCAGAGTCTGTTAACGAGGGCACAACAAAGTACGTACACATCCGAACCCCTACAAAATAGATGAAAAGTTATATACGTAAAGCTTGTCAAGAACAACCTCCGGTAACGCCGATATGATACGATTGATACTCATGGCAAAGAGGGTTACACTGAAAATACTTTTCTGCAGAATATTCTTCTCTCACCCTACGGGCCAGGAGATGTTCCAGCCACACGCACAGGTAATTAATAGTCTTTTAAGAACTCAGAAAAAATAGAGACCTTCCCTCTCACCTCCATAGAATTACCTTACCTTACCTTACCACTGTGCCATAGCTTCCAGGACGTCAGCACCATGGACTTCCATCTTGCTTTGTCCCGCGTAGCTCTGATGAACTGCTCGCGTGGCGTTCCGCCTGCCATCAACTTCACCAGTCCATCCATATATTTTTCTCTTGGCCTTCCTCTTCCCCTACTTCTCTCCACCAATCCAGTTACAGCCAAATTTTCCACCCCTTCTCTTCTCATCACATGACCGAAGAATCTCAACTGTCTTCCTCTCACCAACTTCATCAATTCTCTCTTCTCTCCTACCATTTACAAAACTGCTTTGTTAATTTTTCTTGCTGTCCACGGGATCTTCATCATTCTTCCCCAGCACCACATCCATCGCCTCCAGTCTCTTCACCATTGCTGCTGGCAATGTCCAGCTATCCACTCCATAAAACAAAGTTGAACACACTTGCGTCTTTATTAAACTTTTCCTAGTTTTTATCGGAGTTAATTATCCCAAATTGCTATGCGGTATCATAGGACTTCTCAAAGTCAAGAAACACCGTAGCCAAATACTACCTGCTAAGGAAGCCTCGCTAACAGCACTCCTCAGCCAGAACATAAAATACATCCGCTCTCCTAGAAATATGTTAACTTAACATTTACCATATGACTTCATTAATGACTAGACACAGGTGATTAGATAAATTAGATGGAAACCAGTCGGACTGGACTGGCCTCTATCCGGATTGTGAAACCAAGCACGGTACTCATGCGCCAGAAATCTTGTAAAACACCTTGCGACCAGATCCTGTTGAACAGAGCTTAAAAAAGGCTAATTATCGCTCTTTCAGGATTCAAAACATGTCGTATGATATGTCGTCCAGATCAGGTATGGTATCCCACAAATAGCGAAAGAACACAACTCGTTCAGTAAAAAACAACCCATTGAAGACTTCCCGCCATTGGAGAATTGGAGAAGTTCTATTGGTGGCCTTCAGCGACTGTGCAACGTGCTTAGAATGCTAGTAAAGGAGCCCCCCGGCTGGAATATGTAGGAAAAGCGGTAGGGAAGCACTCCGACACGCACACACGATCACAATGGTAGTTTAGCCTTCCGAAAGAATCCGAGGTGTGGTGATCCTGGGTAACTCCACCTCAAATTTCGTTCAGGCTTTCACATTTTGCAAGAACGATCTTCTCTGCCAGGAAGAGCGGCAAACATTCTTTAAAATGAAACGGGAATCTGTACCTTGCCCATAAAATTCCCAAAGAGGGAAATTGCCTTGGTGGCGCTTATAGGCATATAACATATTTTTAAGAGCCATTTTTACATTTGTGTGACCACAAAGGAGTGGTCTACCGACGAAAACTCTTTCACTGAGGTGGAGATGTATGCTATTTCCTTGAAAGCAGACCGTGTTGCTTCAAGCACCACTAATGTGACTTGTGACTTCTCAAGTGGCGGTAACCTAGTTAAAGAGATTTGAATGTGAAAGTGATCTTTTCCAAGGGATATTACCGAACATCTCTCCTTCAAAGTCCGCTTGTCTTCCAGGGGAACAGAGATACATCAATACATGAAAATTAAGCGGTTATAGTGCATAGTTGAGTCAGATCTTTTACATTAAAGACACAAATCTACAGCTGTTTCACCACTTTTGCTAGTAACTCGTCCTTGGAACTAACCGTGTATTCTCCCCAGAAGTGGTATCTACCATCCAGGAACTCGAAAAGGAGAAGGGGCCTCGGCAACACGGTGGAAGGTTCACAGAAACTAAAGAATACCTCTTATGCAAATAGAGCTGGACGTTTACCACCTGAATGGCAGGATGAAGAGGTAAAGGAATCACTTTAGGCTTAAATTTCGCGCCCGAAAGCCAGAACCCCATATGGTGTGTGAGGTGTCATAAAACCTATTTACACCGGGAGCGTAAGTAGAGGGAACGTATATCGACATGGTCTCCTAAAACTAGACAACTAAAGGTGAACAGGAAAAGACAAACAGCAACTCCACCCCATTAGCCTGGAGTCCACAGCAGATATACTAACGAAAATTGCTCTTCGAGTCGATCTTGAAGGATCCGTCGTGGGAGACTTTGACGAAGGGGCCTTTAATGGAATGACCGTAGGCCACTCGGAGATAGAGTCGCAAGGGCTATTTTCCGAGGAACGAGCCATTGAGGGGTTGTGGAGGTCTTCCCGACCCGCTAGCCCTCACAGTCACCTTCCTTGAGTCTTTCGGCTGGTATGGCGTATTTGAGGTAGGCCTCTCTCGTCTTTTGCATTGAACTGACAACTTATTGAGTGCTCCGCCCAGCTTATTTTCGGAGCTAAGCTTTGAATTACTTAGGGGTTATCCATTGCCACTTCCTTGTGTTTGCCTCATCTTTTTTTCAATATATATGAATTACAATGTTTAAATGAAGCAGGCTGCGATCCACCACAATTCACGCACTTAGTACCCAGTTTTGCACGTCGAGATGATGTACTTATAGGCACTAAACGGCATTAGTCATAACACCCCAGCGGTAACAGCCAGTGCTTTTATATGCTAGCGTTACCAGCCAACATACATCATCTCATGGAGCCTATTCAAGCCGAACGTGAAGAAGAGTGTCGAGTGGGACTCGAAACTTCTTCGTCCTTCCTGACCACCCCTTGGTAGGACAACTTTTCAGTAATGTTCTTAAGGAAGTAGTCGACCGGTTCTATGGCATAGACTACCTATTTTGTAAAGTTCAAGGCACAATGTGTGATGATTCGCACATATGTGCTATTGAGTGTCCGTAAATCACTTAATTTGGCTCTCAAGGCGGAATGGACCGCAGTAACTAGAAGAATCCCGCCTGAAAAACAAGAGACGGGTTTTCTACCAAGAAACAAAGTAAAACTCTGACACTAAGAGGGCGTGTCCACCGTACAACCCAGTACCGTCAGTTAACAGAATTATAAGAGAAAATTTTTACAATCCAAGGGCTTGAAGACGAACGAAAGCCTCTGAATTAAGTGATCTGACATCTTTGAAGCGCCGCCCTCTTCTTCTCCTTTTTGGGTGGTGAGGGCAATTTTTTTACTATTTTCTGTCCTCTTTCTGAAGGGTACTCGAAGTCGAATATACCAGCCTCGGCCCGTTTCCTTCCCAAAAAGACAAGGGACCAGTCTGTCCCGGCGTTTTCACAATATGATGAAAGCCCTCTCCTTTTTTGCAAATCTTTGTGTGTGAGCAGGGCAGGGCTTTCTTCTTTTGCCCTTCCTCACCCGATGGAGCACCGATGTCAGACAGAGTATTCTCGGCCTAGTCCCTCACCAGGCAGGAATACTAACGATCCGCCAGTCTACAGATCTCGTCTCCCTAGTCACTTACCCTACCTGACGGAACCGAGCCGCTATGAGTTAGATGAGTAATGAGGACAGGCTCCACCTCGCTATGTTTCCCTTTCCTTATGGAGCGAGACCATTTTGGCTCAATTATCAGGATCCTCGCTCGCATGAGGAGCTCTATCCATGAGACATAGAGGAACACGTCTGTGACACTCTGGATAAATGATCCTGGTAGAGGGTTACATAGGACGTTACAGAATTGCTGAAGCCGAATTGGACCATATAGAGTGCGCCAGCACCAAAGAACAGTAAACGGAAGAGCGGCTCCACGGCTCCACGAAATTCCTAAATATGTGTTAAATAAATGAGATCAGCCTTGAAGAAGTCTGCAGCCATACTTCGCCTTGTAGGGATCTTGACGAGCACCTAGTTTACCTAGGAAGGGAGAACTACGTGGTCCACTCTATTTTAGCTTAGGATCTCCAGTCAAAACATAGTGAGAATGGGGTATCTTCACAATAGAAAGAAACCTTCTTGAGGGCAACCCCTTAAAGGGGGAGAAATTGTAACGGCGAAACCCTACTTACCTAGAGTGCTTGATGAAAGTGAAATCCATTTATGGATTCCTTAGTTACATATATTGCGTGATGTCTTGGTTCAGTCGTCTCCTTTGATAACAAGGTTTTTATTTTATTTTCTCATGACTGGGCATGGGAACCCATTGAAAAGTTGGGTGGCAAACGTATTTTCTTATGACTGGGCATGGAGAGCCATTGAAAAGTTGGGTGGCAAACGCTAAACGTCTATCTCTGGAACCTTATCCAGAGCCGGCAAATAGGATACTGGCTGGACTGGCTTGCCACCATTCAAGAAAACCTTTACTGCCTAGGTGTTAAATCTTTAGTGGCATACACTCTACCAGGAGTTAAGGGTAAAGACAAATAGATAGATGCTGTAGAAAAGGGCAAAAAACGTTTGGAATATTGCAGGGGTATTAAAAACCATAATCGATAAACGGAATCGAAAGGGATGATGTAAAGCCTTCTCTCCGACCCTGACCAGTGATGAATGAATACAAGTTGCTTGGTGGCTAGCCTATAAAATTAAAGGCCGGCTTAAAAAAATCGGAAATAAAGGGCTTGTAATAAAAAGTAGATGAAAATAGTAAAGTGGAGATGCCCAGAAGAAAAAAAGCCCGGGTAATTTTACATTGGATAAAAGACTAACTTTGGGACAACACAAAATAAACACAACAAATATGGACGTCAAAAGGGGGAAGACTCCAACGGCAGCATTCATAGCAGCGGATTAACGGGTCAAACACACATCAACCACGGGAAAACTAAATAATAATACAGCCAAACTAACCAATCAGGGACAACAAAGCAGGATGAGCAGGAATGTGCCATAAGTAATGTGGCTTTTTTATATCTATTATTATTTTATGGATAGTAAGCAAACAAGTCTGAAGCTATATATATTTAAATTAGTATTTATCTATTACGGCGTGGAAGCATGAAGTGTAGGCTGATATTTTTTTAATTATCTTCAGAACACAATGTAATATTAGATAGTGCTTAGACTAAAACGAAAGAAAAAATCTATTCAATGTGACATCCTTTTGCGTCAATGACAAGACGAATTCTATGTATGACCTGAGCGCAATAGCAGGCAGGGTTTCAGCTATTTTCTTCTAGCATTTTTCCACTTTGAACTTCACAACTTCGACACTGATGAAATTTGGTACAGGCCAAAGTTCCCTTGACCAAAACCACATAAAATTTCCTAACACCATTCTTGAATTTTTTTTTTGCTGTGTGCTAGGTTGCTTTATCTTGTCGAAGGTTTACTCTACTCCTCCAAGAGATCCAAATAAACATGTTGATTGATCTCCCACCCCCTGTTCAATGATCATGAGAGGTGTTTTTTGGCCCGTTGATGTTAAGCTTGCCCATACCATCACCGAAGATGGCTTTAATTTGTACACCAACATGATAATTTTGTATGTGGCCTGGACAGTAAACAACCTTTCATCCGTCTACAGAACCGGAGGCTGTGAGACATCAAGGAGCCGTTGGGGTAACATCTTTGCTCTTCTGGCTCTCTCCCATTTGATGAGATTAGAGATCAGATGTCCTTTAGCTATCTTGAATGGAACTAGTTTCAAAACATCTTTCAGCAATTTTTGCATGGTCATATGGCTCACTTAGGCACTTAAAGTAAGTTGCCTGGCACTCTTTCTTGGATTTTACCTGATCTTGTTTTTCGTGTTCTTGATGAGGGATGGAGTTTTCACTGATCGGGGGCGGTGGTCCTCAGTCATGGAAGACAATTGTCTCTCTCTTTAAGGCACTCGATAGCTTTGAAACCACGAAATCTGCTCGCAATGAGGTAGAACATTTTTAAAATATTGCCCGCTGTTTTCCTGCTTCTATACAGATAGATACGTGAGTGATTCAGATTTTCCAGTCATATTTGTAAACATGGTTGCTTTTGTAGGAATTTATACTTCTATTCACCAAATTCAATAAATCCTGAAAGAACCTGCCAGGAAGTAATACATTAATGTTAGGGAAATATTTAAAATTATTCGTAAAAAGCAGTCTGCATTTACTGTTTCCATCCTATAATTTAATAAGTAATATAATTTCTACTAGTTTCTACCCCTAGTTTCCATCTTCCTATTAACTTTTCAATACGATTTTTATAAAAATCGTTTGACTCTGATTTAAAAAATTTCTTGAATGTTGTTTCGACTTTTTTCATTGTTGATATTTTCATTCTCTTAGGAGTGATTCGCTGAACTCAAAAAAGCAATCTGACGGGTCTAAATCAGTTGATCATGGAAGATGACTCATTAGATCTCAATCAAAATTGTTGAGCTTTTTTATGATATATCTTGAGATATGAGGTCGTATGTTGTCTTAATGAAAGGACACAATTCTGCTTTTGATTAATGCTTCCTTTTGTTTTCAAGTGCTGCATGTAAGCGGTCCAAATGAGCAGAGTAAACTCATTTGGTGATAGTGGTATTTGGATTAGGCAGTTCAAGATAAATTATTTCATTCTTATCCCACCAAACGGAAAAGAGAATTTTCCGTAGATTATGCCCCCCAATTGCCTAATCCAAGACTAATCTACAGTCTAAAACAGAGGTGGGCAACGTTTTTAAGTGGGTGTGCCAAAATTGGCCAAATCTTTGATACAAACTTTAGCACGTGCCAATAAGTGACCAAAACACAATAAAAGGACATAAAATTAAAGATATTCTTTTATTCATTCTTAAACACGTATGATTTCTAAAGATTACAAGAAAAAGATAGTTATTTTACCTAAAAAATTACATATTATATTAAACAGAATTGAATCTTTACGATTTTAGGAGGAAAAGAACAAATCCAAACTAGAGAAAGAAAAATTGTGGAGTTTTTATTTATTTACCATCAATGAGACTTCTGCTTCTGCATCAATGATAACAGAGAATTTATAAGAGATTGTACACAATGCGGTTGCTATATAAAAGAAGTTAGAGACACATTTACTTAGTTTTCTTAAGTTAAGCATTTGGCTTCGCGTGCCGGTAAGAAGCCGTTGGCGTGCCACGTTTGGCAAGCGTGCCAAGGGTTGCCCGGGCCTGGTCTAGAATATTTGATATTATTGTACATAACCAACTTTTCGTCTCTTGTAACAATCCTACTAAAAATGGTGGATATTTTAGTCGAAAGAGGAGAGGCGAACAAATGTTGATTATTTGTTGCAAGTGGACATCGACAGGTCGTGAGGAATCTATTGCTCCAAATGTGAAACCTTGTGTATCTCCTTTAAATGACAATGCGCTATGGAATGAGTTGAATGTTGTTGTTTTTTCAGCCAAATAATTGTTTGATCGTTAAAATCGGATTTTCTTCCAATATTATTTTTAAAAGTTCATGATCAAATTCCACTGGTTCTGTTGTTAAGTTAGTATTGTTGCCTTTGCTAAACTTCCCAAATTATAACGTTGCTAATGCGCACTTTCATAATATTCATCATTTAATGAATGATAAGGCACATTAGATTAACAATAATATTATAAAATTAATATCCCAGTGTAGATAGAGGGGGAAAGAAAAATTAAAGAATGAAAGTAGCGTAGGCGAGTTGCGAACAACTTCCCGCGTCGCTGGACCACTGTTAGCGAGCGGCGAAACCACTCGGCCATCCTGAGTCTCAAAAAGAATTATTCAAGCGAAGCTTTTACACCGCTCACTTGCACTTCTTGTACGCTACATCCAGAAAATGACGACAAAGATATTTCAAAATGTAAGCCGACTAGGTTTCGAGTTTAGTAGACTAGGCTAAGAAACATAATACCTGCTTGAACACTAGGTATTTCACGAGAACTTGGAAGGTTGCCATGATTATTTTCACCTCAAAATGGGATAAGCCATCCGGCAACCTTACAAGCTATCGTCCCATCTCACTTCTAAATTTCATGGGAGCAATTATTTAAGAAAATAATGAATCGGTAGCTCACTGAATACTTATGCTCTACTGACTGAAAAATTAGCCAAAGCCTAGGAACAAAATAACTATGTTGACTTACGTTAAGAGATGCACAAAAGTCATTTGATAAGGCCTGAATAAAAGGTATTCAGCTTGAGATTCTTAGCCAACTTATGCAGAATAACATGAAGAGACTTTTGTGCAACGACCTAGAAGCTAGGAAGGTGTTTGTTGCCATTAACAACTTTGAACGGGGAACCGGGCTACCACAAGGGTATAATTAAACTATACCTTATACTCGATGTATACAGCAGATATACTCTCTCCAATAAGACCGAAATGCATTACTCTTCAATTTGCTGACGATTTAACTCATATTGTCTAGCTCCATTTTGCACTAGTACTTTTTATTATAAATAATGAATCATATAATTATTCAAACCAAGACGAATTATTTGTCCTGAAAGTAAAAAGAATGACTTCAAAAGCGCACCGAAGAGCATATAAAAAAAAGGCTAAACGGTATTCGTCCTCCTTTATCACCTCAAAGATCTGAGAAACATAAATATACAGGAGATATAATTAGCCTTGAACAGATTGACTTTAGTGTACCCACAAATACCATTACACCAGATCGCGAAGCTCAGGAAGCAAGCAATAAAATGAATTCAAAATTAAGTGTTTTACTTTATAACAAACAAGAATTATTCAACAGAAGATGAAATATAGGATAGGATACGTGAATTTAATCTAAACTTAGAACAACACACAAATATATGAGAAGATGTTAGTGCAAAACAATTTTTTCGAGTAGCCGGAGTCACTGACGATCTAAGAAGTTTAGATAATTTTAAAGGAATCAAGAAAAAAAAATATTCCCAAAACGGAAGGTCGTTAAGGAAGACGGTTGCAATGAATTTAATCAAAGAAAAAATACAGCAATAATTAAACAAAAAAAGAAACCAATTTTATACCTAACAACGTCGTGGACTTAATAAAAATAATCAATAACACTAAACTGATGGTATTCAAAGAAGACAGAGATTAGCCAGATCTCTCGTTATTCCTTTAATCTACTACTATATTTCCTTTCATAAATAATAGTACTAAATGCCTTTCTTTCAACTTTTTCCTCTTTCTTCTTCATAAATTTCCCTCCTCCGGGACCTATTTGAGGTTGGCTACAAAAACGGAATCGCAAAGGGTCACAGTGCCTTCAGACGCAGGCGAGGCACTTGCCACTCGGATGTGGAGCAATAGGACTCACATCCATAATCGCGCTTTGAACAGACAAAACAAAAGTGGAACATTAATATGGCACCTCTATCAAGACCCCAATGTACTGAAGGCAACGGAGTGGACAAAATCCATAGTGATGATACAAGAGACCAAGGTGAAGCGTTGGTCAAATACAGAACAAATAAATCGGTTCCATTTCACAATCTCCAGGTTAGCCCCATTCAAGAACAGCTCCAGATTGGGGTGGTACTCAAAATGGCGAAAGAAGGGCAAGAACTAAGTCTTAAAGATGAAAAAAATTTAACACAACCCCCGAAACCCGTGCATTTGAGTATAAGGAAAAACGCGGTTCAAAGCTACAGTAGCAGCCATAATAATTCGGACACTTAGGTTTCCATCACAAAATTACAGTAGCTTAAATCAAATAATGGTAAGTAATGCATGATAAATTGCAGATAGAAAATAAGCATGGCTATAGATTGTACATGTTAGAATCGATGAAACTTCTAGGTACGTGCAAAAGAGGATTTATATTCCAAAAATATGTTGGTCAAAATATCCCGGACAGCGTAATTCTATTACCTTTTTCTTTGATACAACATACTAATTTAGGGTAGTAAGTTACTTCCCTGAATTCTTAGCATTTTCAGTCATTACCCTGTAAAGTTCCGAGCAGTGCTACATCAAGAGGATTATCTCCAATCCAAGCCATGGCTTAGATTGGAGATAATCCTCTTGAGCCATGGAGTCCTATGAATAAATAGATCTGAGAACGGGAGGACACCATTTTGTTCGAGTTTACCCTTGAATTCGAACAAGCTATGGAGTCCTATGAATAAGTAGATCTAAGAACGGGAGGACACCATTTTGTTCGAGTTTACCCTTATTAAATTCGAACAAATTGATGTCCTCCTGTTCTTAGATCTACTTATTCATAAGACTCCATCTGGATTCAATTTTTCCGTCTACCGTAAGCCTACCAACGCCGGTTCTTATATTCATTTTTACTCAGGTCATAATGATAAGTCAAACGGTCTGTATTTCAATGTTTATTCTTGGGTTGTGGGTCACCAGCCCGGAATTCTTGAATCTTGAGATTTCCAAGATCTTTGAAATAGGTAACAATCTTTGCCATCCTCAAAAATATCTTGCAGGATGCCTAGATTTGGCAAACCAATCCTTTTACAGAGCTGAAATCCCTCCCGCATATAATTTTAATAACTCCCTTGTTTTACCGTTTTCTGAGTCCTTTTCCTTGCTTTTCCGTCTCATGAATAAGTTGAATATTTCTGTCATATTAAAGTATCATTCTACCATGGCAAAATCTGATTCATAACAATAACAATAGTATAGGGGGGTTTATTCTGTCGATTTTTCAGTTTGCCCTAAGCAATAATATGGGCAAATCGGTAAATCATTAAGTGTACGCTGAACGCAACATAAATACAATATTAGGAGGGGGGAAAGCAGTAGTGCTTTCTTTGTCCATTTATGGGAAAATAGTCACCCTATCAATTGGAATTCGGCTAAATTTATTTACAAACTGATGACTTTATTCAAAGAAATAGTGTTACATGATCATTCACTAATTCCTCGCCTAATTTTAATATATCCCCCGGTCTCTTTAAACTGGACACTGTTATTAAAAGGCTTGTTTATAACTGTAGGGGAATCGTCACCCACCCGTTCTCTCTCAGTGGAGACACGAGATGGTTACCGCAAAAACATCCGGCCCAGGCACCGTGGGGTCAAACTCGTAACCACAGCGCCTCACCACTCGTCGCTATGAAAGGCCTAAAGGTTAAAATGCAAGATCTTCCCTACGAGAGTGATATTCAATTTCACCTCAAGTAAGAAATTGGAGACGCGTTTCTCTCAAGCTCGAAGGCTAACGAGAGCCGATGTAAGACTTGGTGAGAAAAACTGCTTGGAATAAGAACCCTTCTGGGCCCGTCCCCAAGCCCCCCCTCCCCTCTTACTCCTCTCCCAGTGGGGTGACGAGGTATAAATAAGAAACACTGAGGAAAATCGTGGTAGAATACGTCAGTCTCCAGGTGACGAAGTCCCCGGATTAAGATCGGGCTACCATGACTGGATAGGTAAAATACGTCAGTCTCCAGGTGACGAAGTCCCCGGATTAAGATCGGGCTACCGAGACTGAAAAGGTAGATTACTTGGATCGCCAGACTACGAGGTACCCTGCAAGAGAGGCACGGCTACCTACCTAAGGGGCTAAGAAGCAGCTCATCTTCGAGCTAGTCCCTGGTTATCAAACCGAACGTTAAGTTAACTTCGTCAAGTTCAACTTACTCTCGTCAGAGAGACTCCTCATATCCTGGGGCATCCCAAACCCCAGGGAAATTCCTCGTCCTTGAGGAATTAAGAAAAGAAGAAAGAACAGGCTCTTTCTCGAGCCCGTTACCCGGTGGCCAAACCAAACTCATAAGTTAACTTGGTTGAAGAACTAAGTTCAACTTATTCTCGTCAGAGAAACGCCCCCTCATCGTTCCTCGCCCTTGAGGAAGACTGGAACTAAGAAGAAGCTCATCCTCGAGCTAGTTCCTGGTTACCAAACCGACCTTTAAGTTAACTTATTCATGTTTAACTTATTCTCGTAAGAGAAACCCCTCCTCCTCGATCCTCGCCCTTGAAGAAGACCCTCCCCGAGTACAGTCCTCGCTAATGAAGAATTAAGTAACGAAGGAGAAAAGCTCCTCTAAGAGCCCTTTACCCGGTGATCACACCAAACTCTAAGTTAACTTGGGTTAAAAACCAAGTTCGACTTACTCTCGCCAAAGAGTAAGTTGAAGTTGGTGACTCCTAAAGCACCGTGATTGTTCTCGTCATTGAAGACTCCCCATTGAATACCGTGTGGACCCCCATCTGCTACCACCGCCAAAATACCTCGCGATCTCGACCACCTCCATCTGGCCGGTCGGCACGCGTCGTGGAAACAATAACAATCCAGAGGTATTTAAACTCCAGTAGAGTCAATAAGCCTAAATATTGTATATTGAAGTGCGTAGCGAATTTAGCCAATTTTAGAGGGGCAAGTTAATTAAAGTAATTATTGTGTATTATAATATTCGGAGTATTTTGTGGTTCATGTTTTGTTTTTGTGTAGTAACCTGTTAAATTTAAAATATAAGTTTATTTGGGGAATTCCTGTGCATTTCTATATATCCCTACGTGTTTGAAACGGCTCTTATTTAAAACAACAAAATTAGCACTCTTGGAACAAAGCCTACTTCATCAAAGAAGTATATCACTACCACAAAGAATACCACGACAAATGCGGTTTGTGTGTGGAGTGATCAGAAAGGGCCATTCTCCTACATAAAAGTGGTGTCAGGAGTGGGGGTGATAAAAAGGGGGTATTCTACGACAATAACGAAAGTGTCCATTTTAAATCTTACCCCTTTGATTTATTAATTTAGTTACGTTTCTCTCGTTTATTTTTATGTATTCACAATTAGGTGTGTATGTATTTATCTTAGTGATCTAAATGTCCACATTCTGTGCTCACAATTGGAATTTCCGGAAGTAGACCTTATCTATATGTTTTTATACTTCATATCCGTCTTTGATAATATTTCTTTAATTTGTGCCCTTTCGTTGTACATGGGCGGGGCATTACTCTGCTGTCTCTCATATACATATATATATATATATATATATATATATATATATATATATATATATATATATATATATACTACTTGTATTATATTTCAATCTCAACCCTTATCTTATAGGGGCTTGATAAGATTTTTCTCTCGTTGTTTGGTGGGTTGGGTTAAGTGACCAAACGCTCGCTTAGGATAAAGGAAAATATTTAGTTGAATTCTTTATTCCTTGGTAAACAGCGGGAACAAGCCTCGAAATAGCGAACAGTAATGACAACTTCTTTCTTCTTGAATAATAATGACTGCTAACTCTTTTTTTCCACAAAAATACACCTATATAAATAGTCATTCTATCTACTCATAATTCTACAAAATTCAACCAATCACGATATATATATATATATATATATATATATATATATATATATATATATATATATATATATATATATATATATATATATATATATATATAAAGGAGGAGAAAAGGTACAGCTCGCGGTTACTCTTTCCCTCTGTACCCCTCCCACGATCGGGGGGCCACAGAAGAGAAGGAGGCCCGCGGCTGACTTGCTCCTGGAGAAACTCCCCACACTTTTGACTCTCAGTTCAAATGAACCGATAGTGAAGTGCTAAATTGGAAGTCCGGAACAAGCTTTAGAAGAGGGTTTCTAGCTGTGGGAGACGGAAAGTTTTGAGTTAAAAGAGGACCGATTGTTGAAGAAGCAGATTGAGCAACCTCGGTAGTTAAAGGTAGAAAGGGTGGAATACCCTTGGCCGAGGGACAAGAGGGACCTGCTGATTAACGTGGATCCAGAACCACCGTCATGCATTTACTCATGATTCTTACTTCCTTTCTCGCACTTTTAGCACCTATGTTCCTCAAACAGAAGCGGGAGGACCGCCTAATCTCTGTTCCCTTATTCTCTTCATCTTTCATTCATGTGTTTATTGTAGCATTCATGCCGTTTTGAGTTATCTTAGATCTGAGCTCTTAGCTTTGTTTATGTATTGTTATGTTACTTGTTTTTATTTTCCTTACTTTGTTTCACTTTTTCGCTATTTCACTTTAGTTTCACTTTGTTCATTTGTTTTACTATTAACTTTCACTTCACTATCATTTTTGTTAAACTTTTTAATACTATAGTTCACTTATTACACTTTTAGTTCATTTTGTTCTCTTTATTTCTGTTTACACTTTTGATCTGTGTTGTCTTCTTAGTCGGTTGTTTCTTCCAATTTAGATTGTATAAATTCCGTTGTCTTATTAAGGTATCAATATGGTGTTTTAGTTGGTTATTTCGTTGATTGGGTTTGTATATAGTCGTGTAAATATCTTAATCGTTATGTTTGTTCCTTCTCTCTTTTTGAATTTTTACTTAAGTAAACATGGAAACCTCATCGATTCTCAGCTGTTGTCTTCCGCTGGGAAATCCAGTGTTAAAGGGGACTCCAGCTCTGGTGTTCGTGTGCTCTGCAAATATCGGAGGTACGAGGGGCGGTCAATAAGTTTTGCGAATCGGTAGGGCAAAACAGAGGAAGGGGGATGGCTGTTTGTGGTGGTGTTAGGACAAGTTATGATAAGTCAGGACCTGCAGCTGCAAGCTCCCACCTCGTCTATTTAAGATGCAATAGCTGATCGCAGATGCTTAGTTACAACTTTGTCAACAATGGAGAAGGTTGAGCACCGCGCACTGATCAAATTTTTGACCAAGGAAGGCAAGAATGCAAAAGAGATCCATGAAGGCATGGTTGCACTGTACACTGACACTGCCCCTTCCTATGCAACCATTGCTCGCTGGAATGGGGAGTTCCACCATGGTCATGAGTCCCTTGAAGATGACCCCCATCCAGGACGCCCGTCAGACGTGACCAACGAGGACAATGTGGCCCGTGTGGAGATGATGATCCTCGAAAAACGACGGGGGAAGGTCGAAGAAATCGAGCGAGAACTTGGAATATCACATGTAAGTGTGTCGTAGAATGACTCCCGACGATACCATATATATCACTATTCGTTGAGGGAACTTCCTTAATTATCTTTAGAGTGCGTTACTGTCTGGCGGCCGATATTATGTATCTTCGATATGCTTAAGAAGTGGAACTGAGCTCAAGGATAATAATATTGCTATCATTAATAAAATAGAGTTTTATTAATAATAACTATCAATAAACACAAGACGGAAAATATTGACATAAACAGAGAATGAAAAGGGTCGTGGGGGCTCGGCTAATCCGAGGATTTAAAGGATTTAAAAAAAGGTAAAACAAATATCGAGTTAAAGAGATGGGATGGTTCGATAAACCATTTAAAGAACAGGATAGAATTGACAAAAGGGATCAATACTCAAAGGTGAAGTTTGGCTTACGTAACTTTTGCACTAGTGGTGCAGGGGAAGGTGGCGCGAAGGAGTTTCGGTCCGCTGGCGAGTTCCAGCCGAAGGGAGGGGGGGAATAAAAGGATCCTGACGTGGCGTCTTGGGAAGGAGAACCGTTTCTCTACGAACGGCTTGAAGAACAATGGCTGTTCTAGGTTGTTCTCTTCTGAACAAAGGGGGGATGAGAACCGTCTCTTGTCTACGGGCTCAAGAACAATGGCTGTTCTAATGTTGTTCTCCTCTGAACAACAGATGGGGGGGGAGAACCGTTTCTTGGCGAAGGGCTCAAAACGAACAATGGCTGTTCTAATGCTGTTCTCCTTTGAACAACAGGGGGGGGGTGAGAACCGTCTCTTGTCTACGGGCTCAAGAACAATGGCTGTTCTAATGTTGTTCTCCTCTGAACAACAGAGGGGGGGGGGTGAGAACCGTTTCTTGGCAAAGGGCTCAAAACGAACAATGGCTGTTCTAATGCTGTTCTCCTTTGAACAACAGGGGGGGATGAGAACCGTTTCTTGGCGAAGGGCTCAAAACGAACAATGGCTGTTCTAATGCTGTTCTCCTTTGAACAACAGGGGGGGGGGAAGCCTTGGGGACTTGGCGTCGGAAAGGCTCGAACCTTTGGCACTCAAGGAATATTGTCCTCCTTCTGGACAAGTGATGGTGAATCTCGAGGTCGAGGTCCCTTGGCGCACAAAGGGAGAGAGGGTCGTGGTGATGTTTCGCGACGAAAATCTGGATCTCCAATCTGATCTTAGTGGTAAAGTTTCCATATAAATAGCCAGGACATCTCCTTGGCGTGGGGGAAAATGGAGTGGAAGCTTGGAGGGAACGCACAGCCGGGCCGGAGAACAATGCCTTATCTGCTCATAAGCCTAACTCAATCTGGCGAGGTCGGCGTATGGGGGCGAACGGGGGGACGATAACCTCCTTGTTTAAACATTGACATCCGGTAGCTGTGATAAGGCTCCAAGCCTCGAATCGAAGATGCACGTGGGCAGCATCGTGGTTTTAAATAATATGGGATAGGAGTTGAAATTAACGCAGTCAACTCGTTCTATCACACCCCTCCATTCCAGGGGAAGTTGTCACTTCAAAAAAAAAAGAGAGAAGGGACAACGATAGAGCTCCGTTGTGGGGAACTCGTTTTCTTGTACCAACTAGTACCTAACTAGTATTACCTCAATACATATAATTATTTTGATCTTTAGATTACAGGGAAAAATAACCTTTAATACAACTTAATCAAAGAAAAAAAAGGGCATGGAACAATGAAATGATATAAAATTAGTACATACGGGACAAAATAATTTATACGTAAATTAATGGGTACAAATATATATACATACAGAAAAAAATAGACATTGAGCATTACAAAAGTCAGACATATACATTAATTAATTATATTATAAGAGAATCTTAATTTAAGTCGTACAAGACGGTATATACCTACAGGGAGATACTAATCCTATGAATACACTTACTCTACGCTATTCGGTAACGCATTTCTACTGAGGGCGTCAGCGACCTGGTTATCGGAACCTTTTATCTAATTTATTTTAAATTGATACTCTTGCAAGAGTAAACTCCAGCGCATGATGCGGCCGTTTGAGTGTCTCACATTCCTAATATAGGCTAACGGACGGTGGTCGGTTCCTATTTGAAATTCTTTACATATCAAGTACAGCTTGAATTTGTCTATGACCCAGATAATTGACATAGCTTTCTTTTCTCTAGTGGCATATCTCTTTTCGCGTGGTAATAATTGACGACTAGCATATGCAACTGGATGACTCGTTCCGTCATCTACGTATTGAAGGAGTACACCTCCAATGCCCTCGTTGCTCACGTCGGTCTTAATCCCAAAGGATTTTTCCGGGTTGGGCAACTTTAAAATGGGGGCAGAAATGAACTTACTCTTGAGCTGATTAAAATGGAAAACAGCGACATCATTCCAACGTAAACGATCGGGGAAATTCTTTTCCTGAAGGGGACATAGGGGGGCCAAAATTGCAGCGAAATTCGGAACAAATCGCTGATAGGGAGAAGCTGATCCTAGGAACGATCTTAATGGCTTCTTTGTAATTGGGAGGGGCATGTCGGCGATTGCCTTAATCTTGTTCTCGTGGGGACCTAACTTGCTTTGTCCTATTTTGAAACCCAAATATTTGATGGTTTCGTGGCCAATGGTGAGGCCATTTTCACGCAGTCGCTCGAAAAGAGCTAATAGGGCGGGTAAATGGTGACTCCATTTAATTAGTTCTTGTAGCTGACTCTTCTGACGTGGTGTCAGCTGCGCGTCACTATCCAGGTCAGAGGGTTCCAAAGACTCGCCTGGTAGGGAAGGAGGAGGGCAATCGGCATCAGGTTGGATGCACACTGTCTGGATTACATTAAGGGACTCCGCGGGGTAATCTTCTTCAAGCGCCGATGCTTCGTCCAGTTCTACGAAGGTATCTCCATGGGCGCGTTGGGGGTTCTTTTTTTCTTGGGGTCCAGGGACAGTCTCCGTGTCCGTGTCCGGGGCCTTATCACCTAAGGGTGTTAGTGATTCACACTCCTTTTGTGCCGTCCTAAAGTCCTGGTTAAAGGTTTCCGAGAAATCGGACGGTATCGGGGTTCTGATGGGAACGGGCTCCTGGGCTTCTTTCTTATCTCGGCCTTGAGGAAGGGCGGCCTGAAACACAGGGTCAAAACTTACTTGGGGGCTCTGTCCTATAAGTACGGAACAGAATTGTATGGGTGCTACAATGACTTCAGCCCAGCCATTATAATATTGACACTGCAGGTAACATCTAACGACGGGGAATCTGTTCGCCCGCCCAAGGTAGTCATGTACCACCGCAAATTTTTCGTGGTTAGAGGCCACTGGGAGGAGTTCGTCGGACACGATGAAACACGTACATCCTGTGTCCCTGACGAGAGTCGATACTCGGCAGCTGTGCACGCTGCCCTCCTCATATTTCAAAGTTCCCGATGAACTTTTACCAAAAACAAAATTTACCTGGTGGCCTGACGGAGGGGAAGAAGTTTCTGCTTGGGTCTGCACCACCGGGGGAGCCGGGGTTGCATTAATCTGGTGAACTTGGTGGGCTGGTCCGCTTTTAAGCCTAGAATTTTGGGGGCAATTCCAGCTCATGTGGTTTTCTACACCACAGGTGAAGCATATGGTTGGTCGCTTCGGGAAGAGAGATGGAGGAGAAGTCTTAACGGGAGGTTTGGAGTCCCGTTGTTGTTTTTGGGGAAAGAAGTTTGGGGGTTTTACGGAGCTCGGAAACTTTGTCAGATTTCCTGGGAAGGGGCGCGAATCCTTCCTTCTTTCTTCTCGTTGGATTTCTCTTTCTCGTTCTTCTCGTTGTATTTTTCTTTCTCGTTCTTCTCGTTGTATTTCTCTTTCTCGTTCCTCTCGTTGTTTTTCTCTTTCTCGTTCTTCTCGTTGTATTTTTCTTTCTCGTTCTTCTCGTTGTATTTCTCTTTCTCGTTCCTCTCGTTGTATTTCTCTTTCTCGTTCTTCTCGTTGTATTTTTCTTTCTCGTTCTTCTCGTTGTATTTCTCTTTCTCGTTCCTCTCGTTCTCTTTCTCGTTCTTCTCGTTGTATTTTTCTTTCTCGTTCCTCTCGTTGTATTTCTCTTTCTCGTTCCTCTTGTCAGATTACTCTTTCCCTTTCTATTTCTTCCTTTTCTCTTTGAAATTTTGCTTCAATCCGAGCTAAATTAATCTGATGGTGAAGGTCCACTTGTCTTATCCATTCCTCTCTTATGTACTTAATTAGTTCTTTTCCGGAAAGTCCCAAGGATTCTCCTTGCGCTTTAAAGATTTCAAACTGAGTCATCTTTGCACTTGGGGGCGCACTAGTCAACCAACTAAAATTCCTTGCAACAAAAATTATGCCTCTATAGAATTAGCCTACCTAAATATGGGCACTGACCTATTCGTACTTGGTTTCTTACTCTAAATAACCACTGACTAAAATCACAAAAAACACAAACAAATTATTATAACCGTTCCTTGAGCTACTCCAGCTTCTTAAGTTTTTAAAAAAGGGGATAGCAATCGTTAAAACAAAAGGGAACTACTATATTCTATTATTGTAACGAATAACACTATGCTTTACTCGACTGAGACCAGTGTTTGCAAAGATATAGCGTTAAACCTTACACACCTGATACCAAATTAAATAGTATATATATATATATGTCGTAGAATGACTCCCGACGATACCATATATATCACTATTCGTTGAGGGAACTTCCTTAATTATCTTTAGAGTGCGTTACTGTCTGGCGGCCGATATTATGTATCTTCGATATGCTTAAGAAGTGGAACTGAGCTCAAGGATAATAATATTGCTATCATTAATAAAATAGAGTTTTATTAATAATAACTATCAATAAACACAAGACGGAAAATATTGACATAAACAGAGAATGAAAAGGGTCGTGGGGGCTCGGCTAATCCGAGGATTTAAAGGATTTAAAAAAAGGTAAAACAAATATCGAGTTAAAGAGATGGGATGGTTCGATAAACCATTTAAAGAACAGGATAGAATTGACAAAAGGGATCAATACTCAAAGGTGACGTTTGGCTTACGTAACTTTTGCACTAGTGGTGCAGGGGAAGGTGGCGCGAAGGAGTTTCGGTCCGCTGGCGAGTTCCAGCCGAAGGGGGGGGGGGGAATAAAAGGATCCTGACGTGGCGTCTTGGGAAGGAGAACCGTTTCTCGACGAACGGCTTGAAGAACAATGGCTGTTCTAGGTTGTTCTCTTCTGAACAAAGGGGGGATGAGAACCGTCTCTTGTCTACGGGCTCAAGAACAATGGCTGTTCTAATGTTGTTCTCCTCTGAACAACAGATGGGGGGGGGGGGGGAGAACCGTTTCTTGGCGAAGGGCTCAAAACGAACAATGGCTGTTCTAATGCTGTTCTCCTTTGAACAACAGGGAGGGATGAGAACCGTCTCTTGTCTACGGGCTCAAGAACAATGGCTGTTCTAATGTTGTTCTCCTCTGAACAACAGGGGGGGGGGGTGAGAACCGTTTCTTGGCGAAGGGCTCAAAACGAACAATGGCTGTTCTAATGCTGTTCTCCTTTGAACAACAAGGGGGGATGAGAACCGTTTCTTGGCGAAGGGCTCAAAACGAACAATGGCTGTTCTAATGCTGTTCTCCTTTGAACAACAGGGGAGGAAGCCTTGGGGACTTGGCGTCGGAAAGGCTCGAACCTTTGGCACTCAAGGAATATTGTCCTCCTTCTGGACAAGTGATGGTGAATCTCGAGGTCGAGGTCCCTTGGCGCACAAAGGGAGAGAGGGTCGTGGTGATGTTTCGCGACGAAAATCTGGATCTCCAATCTGATCTTAATGGTAAAGTTTCCATATAAATAGCCAGGACATCTCCTTGGCGTGGGGGAAAATGGAGTGGAAGCTTGGAGGGAACGCACAGCCGGGCCGGAGAACAATGCCTTATCTGCTCATAAGCCTAACTCAATCTGGCGAGGTCGGCGTATGGGGGCGAACGGGGGGACGATAACCTCCTTGTTTAAACATTGACATCCGGTAGCTGCGATAAGGCTCCAAGCCTCGAATCGAAGATGCACGTGGGCAGCATCGTGGTTTTAAATAATATGGGATAGGAGTTGAAATTAACGCAGTCAACTCGTTCTATCACAAAGTGTTATTAACATCATCCACGACAATTTGGCCATGGCCAAGGTCTCTGCCCGTTGGGTCCCTAGAAACCTCACGCCCCATGATCCACTTCAACGTCGTCAAAGTCCACAAGGTCAGAGTGGCACAAGCTGCCCTGCGCGAGTTAAGATTCGAGGAGCTCAACCATCCCCCCTACAGTTCAGATATGGCCCTTAGTGACTACTTTTTATTCCGCCAGCTCAAAGCTGCACTTCGTAGATGCTGGTTTGGGGACGATGAAGATGTCCAGCTCGCCGTCCAGGAGTGGATTGAACAGCAGTTGGGAGATTTCTGGTTGTCGGGAATTCAAAGCCTCAGGGACAAGTCGCGCAAGTGCATCGAAGTCAAGGGTAGTTATATTGAAAAATAATAAAACACTTTTCCTCATATCTCGTTTCCTTATATCCGAATTGCAAAACTTATTCACCACCCCTCGTAGATCGTCTATCTTCCTCCATATTTTCTCCGCCTTATTCCTAATGTTGAAGTTGAGCGGTTCTAATCCTGTTTCTTGGTGCAGATCCTGTAATCTTTTCTTCGCTCTCCTACGGTGTTGGTGATTAGGTAGAGAGCTTTATTTTGTATTCTCTCGGGTTTCAATTTTTTGGTCCTAGTTTCACCGTTGATAGAGGTTGGCGGGTATAGTTGTACCTCTCTTCCTGGTGAAAGATAGATTTTTCTTTTATTTTTTAAGCCTAACCCTCTTATATTGTACAGTAGGTTAATCATCGAAATCACCTTGTTCTTCCTCTCCGTTATATGTTGTATGTAGCCTCTTTTTGTTATTCTGATTCCCAGCACTTTGCCCTCACTATGATATCTGTAGTTCTGATCTCCAACTACAATTTCAGCAGTTCTGTTCCTGGAGATTGGGATTATTGTAAATTTCCTCCTGTTGGTCCTCATCTTCCAATCTCTTTCGTAGTTGTTGATGTTGCTGATTTCTAAAGCTGTTGTCCTTGCCTGAAAGCTTACGTTCCTGTACGGAGTGACGACGAGTTGACTTATGTCTTCCGCGAACTGTATGTTTAGGCACCAGGCATTGTTGGTGGTGGCAGGTCTGCTGTGTATATCAAATACAGCGTGAGGCTGAGACAGCCCCCCTGCAGGAGCCTAGCTTCCAATTCGAATTCTGGTCCTGAATAACCATTGATCTTCACATATGTTCTTCTGCCTGTGACATAATCGCAGAAAATTCTCTCCAGATTGCTATTCATCTGGAGATTTAAGATCTTATATTGCATTCCTCTGACCCAGACTTTGTAGAATGTTTTTTTCTACATCTCTCATGACCAGGTCAATGTAGTTATTCTCTGCTTTGGCCTTTGCTATTTTCTCTGTTATTATGCCAAGTGTCATTGTGGTGTCTCTGCCTCTTCTGAATTTGAACTGATAATCATTATAAAGGTCATTTTCTTCAAGATATTCTTTTAGTCTTCTTTTAAGGATTTTCTCGAAGACTTTGCCCATGAAGTTCAATAGCGATATTTGCCGGTAACTGCTGAGATGTTTTTCCTGGCTTTGGACGAATATCATTTCGGCTAGTTTATAGCTATCAGGAAAGTAACCGTTGTTTAAGCACGCGTTAAAAAATATTCTTTAATGTTCTGATGATTATGGTAGGTGCCTTAGTAAGATTAATTCTGGTTATTTACATTTAATTGTCATACTTATGTTTGAAATAACAAACCTTAGCGTTAACTAATTGACCAATGAGTTTTTAGACGTAAGCACTGCAATAATTGTCCAATCAGCGTCATGATAGATTTAAAAAGTTAATAAGCTCAAACCGTTTGCATTTAAACACGGCTGAAATCCATTTTCCGAATTTTTAAGCGCTTAATCAGAGCTCGGATCCAGCTACGCTACCGAATGTGTATTCTCGGTAAAGGTTTGGGCAAGCGACCTCGATGGCGTAAACTCTTCCCTACGAGGTCTTACAAGGTGAATAACAGAAGCTCTAAGTAGCATCGACTCAATAATGGCGCTCTCTGTGACCGGCACGATTTGTGCTCAAAAAAGTCCATCACATTGACACTTTACCTCACTAGCTGGCACAGGAGGTAACGGTTTCGGAAGCTCCTTCACTGACCGAGCACCTGGAATTCTGGTTCCTTTATTTACAAGAGAAACATACTGCATGCTGGGGAGTTTAACTTTCCATTTACAAAAGAGAGAATATTATAAACCCAGAAGTCTATCTTCCCATTTGCGAAAGAGAATAATACAAAGCGGGAAGTCTATCTTCCCATTTACGAAAGAGAATAATACAAAGCGAGAAGTAAAGAAAACAATACATACTGGGAAGTTTGTCTTCCCATTTATAAAGTTCAATGTGTGAATCGTTTAAAATTTTCATTTGAATGTTTTACTTAGTTCGCCCCCACAATCTTTCATATTCTCTGTATACCATAAAAATGGAATTCCACAGTTATCATTTGTGTTACTTAAATTAATTTACATAAAATAACTTCAAATCCATATATTCTTGTAAAATTTTAATATATCTTATTTTTGTTCATACCGATCATTTCATTCCTTTGGTAGCTCGGAGAGTTCCAATCCTCGTTAGGGTTCGTGCCGTACGATCAGTCAAACCCAAATAAAAAACTTATGCACGTACTGACTATTGCATCGCTATCTAAGGCAAAGAACTTTGGAAAATATTTCAAAGAGAATGGAGAAAAATAACACCAGAAAAATGCCTTCGGTTAGTGCGTTCCTGTGGTAGTTGTTAGTGCGTAATTTATAGTAAAGGCCTACATACCAAGTACTACTATGTATTGTAACAAGCGGAAATTATTTGTTGAGTCTTATATAATGGTATCTTTTCATCTACGTCCGTTGTGTCACCGGTCCGGATCATTTTGATCACCATATTATTGGAATAATTATTCTTTTCTGCACGTAACTTGCAGTTAATCCATCCTAACATGTACGAGGGGCGGTCAATAAGTTTTGCGAATCGTTAGGGCAAAACAGAGGAAGGGAAATGGCGGTTTGTGGGGGCGTTAGGACAAGTTATGACAAGTCAGGACCTGCAGCCGCACGCTCCTGCCTCGTCTATTTAAGAAGCAGTAGCTGATCGCAGATCGTCAGTCACAAAATTTCAACAATGGAGAAGGTTGAGCACCGCGCAGTGATCAAATTTTTAACCAAGGAAGGCAAAAATGCAAAAGAGATCCATAAAGGCATGGTTGCAGTGTACACCGACACCGCCCATTTCCTATGCAACCATTGCTCGCTGGAATAGGGAGTTCCGCCATGGTCGTGAGTCCCTTGAAGATGACCCTCGTCCAGGACGCCCTTTAGACGTGACCAACGAGCACAATGTAGCCCGTGTGGAGAGGATGATCCTCGAAAATCGACGGGTGAAGGTCGAATAAATCGAGCGAGAACTTGGAATATCACATGTAAGTGTTATCAACATCATCCACGACAATTTGGCCATGACCAAGGTCTCTGCCCATTGGGTCCCTAGAAACCTCACGTTCCATGATCGACTTCAACGTCGTCAAAGTCCACAAGGCTAGAGATGCACAAGCTGCCCTGCGCCAGTGCGGATTCGAGGAGCTTAACCATCCTGCCTACAGTTCAGATCTGGCCCCTAGCGACTACTGTTTATTCCGCCAGCTTAAGGCTGCACTGCCTGGACGCCGGTTTGGGGACGATGAAGATGTCCAGCTCGCCGTCCAAGAGTGGATTGAACAGTAGGCTGGAGATTTCTGGTTGTTGGGAATTCGAAGCCTCAGGGATAAGTGGCGCAAGTGCATTGAAGTCGAGGGTAGTTATATTGAAAAATAATAAAACACTTTTCCTCATATCTCGTTTCCTTATATCCGAATTACAAAACTTATTGACCGCCCCTCGTACAATATAAAACTTATAGCCATGCTTATTTTATGTGTAATTTATCATGCATTACTTACCATTATTTGGTTTGAAGCTGCTGTAAGTTTTGTGTCCAACTCATTATGACCGCTACTATATTTGGAGATGACGCTCCAAAGTACATAGATGCAGTGGGATAAAAAAGAACTGATACATGCTCAAGGGCTGTATTATACTAAAAAACAAACTATCAACATGATTTGAAAAGCAAGCTAATACAAAATTACAAAAATTTTGGTAGTGTCTTAGGATACAAAAGTTATGGGATTTACATCACCACATTCTACCCCTTTCTTAAAGAATTAATGTCCTAGATAATGTTACAGTACATCAGAGCTTCCGGTCCAAGAGGCAGAGAGGTGAAGTGCTTCTTGACAACCTGATAAACGATCCGGAAGACATTCCACTTTCTTGGATCCACCCTCGCCGGTTATGCTTCGAACTCACGCTGCATCGAATGACTCTAAAACAGGTGATCTTGAAATTGGCCTAGGATGCTCCACCAAACTAGTCTTTGTACAATACGTACGAAGGTATGGTTTCTCCTGACGCGCAACTTTAGGTTCCCATCGGACATCTTCTTTACCAGGCAGCCACAAGGGCTGACCTGATTCGTGCAATGTAGTTAGTGAGAAAGAGTGAAAGGCTGGTCAAGTCGCTCAGTCATCGCGGACTCTTTGGTGCTCTTATCGGAGCACTCAATTACCGCAATCTATACATGCCCATGGATCCAACAACGATATACTTCCGGCTCGCGGCAGACGTGGCGTCACGGATAGTGCGAAAGGTGTGCCGAGATTCCAATACGTCGAGAAAACTCAGAGCACTCTGAGTGACTCTAACTCATAATTTCGTCCGTGCAGAGGCGTGGTGACAAATAGACAAAGGAGATACCTTTCGGAGTGGCGTTCTAGGCAGAAGCAGAGGCGCTAACGGTCCGAGAGCTACAACGAACTCTGGGAGTAGTTTGAAAGCCCTAAACCACAAAGTCTTTGGGCATAATTGATGTCTAACGGGCAACATAGGCACCGCAGAGACCCCTTGCGGATGAAAAGAGATGTTGGGCTTGCGCGTTAAAGTGCACAATGAACTGTGTTCAATGCAGAGCACGTGGCACCCCCTAAGATCGACTGTAGGGTCTTAACAGGGGACATTCGGGAGCCACCGGTCACCAAACGAAGACCGGTGTGGTTGATTGCGTCCACCTTCCACAATTCATGTTCGGCTGTGGATGCATAAAAATCGCAACTAAGGTCGAGCTTCGAGTGAGTAAAGGAACAGAAGAGTAGCCCAATCAGCATTGTAGGTATTAGAATTCACACGGAACGAAGAATGTCTATGATGTGGGTACAAGAAACCATAAAGTTGCGACTTCCCTCACCCTCTAGGAGAGGCATCGGAAAACGGTGTCATTCTACCATTTCCATTTGAGCCCCGTTTAGGAATAAATCTAGGTCGGGGCGGAGACGTGAATAGTGCTACAAGTGCACTACTTTATGATTGGCCAAGAAAACCCCGAAACCTGTACATTTCTGCGTAGCCAGAAATGTGGCGTACGCGACAGACTTGCCGTGTGGGCATAGATTTTGGGTTGACCAAAATTGGTACGTCTCTAAGAGCGATTGGCAGAAATAGCACCTCCACGACCGATGCTCATATGCCTTGACGTAGTAACGATATCAACCAGCACGCAAGGACTCAGGAAGTCTCTCACGTTCAAAAAACTGTAGGGGGGGGAGGGGATGTCTCAAGGATTTCCTCATCCAACGATCAACCTTGACCGCTTCCTGGTCAACCAGCTCCTCATCCTTCGCGTAAACTACTTCTTTTACTAAATTAGTGGTAGATTGTGATGTTATCGTCAACGGCGAACCATTAACTGTCCGGAGAGAACTTATCATAGCGACCTGCGCAAGATCAGAAACATTCACTAGAATTCTCCTCCGTGAAAAGGGTGACCTTGTGTTCTCTACCAAGCATCCTAGCGAGAGCCTAACGCTGATATAACATGTGTCCTTAGGATAGATGGCAGGCTTGTAGACACAGGGTAACACCTCAGAGTCTTCGCTTACCTTAGTTTTAGGCGTAGATATTTTGGATTTAGTTTACCTACCCGTGGGTGTCGGAGGTCGGTCATGCTATCGTTGACCTGTCCGTTCCCGTTAACTCCTCTGAAGGAGAGGAACCCCTAAGTTTCTTCTTAGGAGTTAAGGAAGGGGGGTTGTGAGAGCTCTGTCTTCCCCTTGGAAGGGCAAATGAGGTCGGAAGAGTAGGCCTCAGGCATATCCTTCTCCGGAATGGGAAAATATTTAGCTATTTCAGCGGTGACTCCTCTCTTTGGGGGATCTCGGGGCGGCCTAGGTCACCTCAAGAGGATCTTGCACAGGGGTGGACTTAGAATCAGGAATACCTCTCACCGAGTCAATGCTAGAGTAAAATAGCTATAAAATATATGGCATTGCTTTAAATATGTAAATTAAAAAGTTGCTTGAAATTAATTGGAATTCTACGACAAATAATCTTGTTTTAGATTCTGAATTGAACACAAAATAGAAGCAAATTTTGCTTCGAAAATTCAACTTGGAATGATGCAAAACAGTTGTGACGTCACAATATTCATATTTCTGTTTCAACCAGTTGTTAAAACTTCTGCATTATTTTTACATTGAAAATTCATAATTTATTGGGTTTGTGGAAATACGGTACTAGACACTAGAACCTCTGCAATACAAGACATATTTAGGACAGAATCGTGATGGGTACGGAGAATAGTCTGCACCACAATGTCTTAATCACAACGACTCCACATACGATGTGGTTCATCACAACGAGATTTAAACTCGAAAACGTCAACCTAAAAAGTAATCAGAATTGGATTTCCGTTGGAATAGGGATCCAACGACTGCGGATGATTGGACGGAACTGGTCTAAAAAAGCGTGACGAAAACTCTTCTTTTAATGCGAGTCTAACCCCAGAGGTAGCCTGGGAAAGGGATTGGCGAGATTTGTACACAATTGCACCCATGACTTATGGGGGTCGAACCAAGTAAACATTCGTATGAAAAATTTAAACGGTTTACATAAAATTTCCGGGGACCGTTTATCGTTTCTCGCTTCACTTTACCTGATTTGCCGAGAATACACATTCAGCATCATGTGCTGGATCCCAGGTCTGATTGAGTCCTTAAAAATTCGGAAAATGGATTTCAGTCGTTTATGTGCAAACGATTTAAGCGTTAACTTTTTTAATCTATCGCGGCACTGATTGGGCAATTATTGTAGGGCTTATGTCTAAATGCTGATTAGTCAATTTGTTAATGCTAAAGTCTGTTATTCCAAAAATGAACATAAGCATGACGATTAAATTTATCTCAATCCTGATTGGTTGAATTTTGTAGTATTATGAGTCGATGAAATGACTTTTTATAGGTGTACTTTTGTGGAAAGGCGAGTACAGGACTGTGTTTGTTGCTTTGGCTGTTCTCTTATATACTTGTTGTAAGGTAAAAGTCAAATTCTTTGAAATTTGGACTGATTTCATTCAAATGAGGTTGATTGTATACCGTATTGTTGTGTGTGACCGGATAGTCCACCAGCAGTGATACTTTCGGAAGTGGCTATTTTCTCCTTGACTTGCCTTGAAGGAAGCTAGTTGAGGGAAAGGAAGCAGGACTCCTCTGCGCTGCCTGACGGTAAAGTTGCGTTTTGCTCATTGGACATCCTTTTCCACCTTCTCCATACCCTTATCCTTATTTTCATACACACATCTACAGACTCAGGTCCCCCCAGATTCCCTCTCAAATTACGCCCTTGGGTGTAATGGCGGAGAGATGAAGGAGAAGAGGCGTATTGCCCTGATGACCTTGCCAGGCCGTCAAAAACCAAACAGGAGCAAGGTCTTCGAGAATTTACGGCAAGCTTAATATTGCCCACATACGGCTAATTGATTTGCCAAATGGCTACGCGGCGATCTGTTCGAGGAAGGCTGACATTGAAGCCCTCTCCTCCCCGGGTGCCTCAGACTCCCTTCGGAAAATCGATCTCGCACCTCAAACACCGCCACAAATACACCCACGTTTTTAAAGTAGTATTCACGGAAAACACAATGGCGATTAAACCAAAAGAAAACGGCCTTCTTCTCTTTAATGTCCGCATCTGCCACCTATCAGATTGAGCATGAAGAGTTCGTTGACCTACAAATGTGCTTCAGATGCTACAGGTACAACGAACACACGACCGCCACTTGCCCCAACACTACACTCACAGTTCGTTCTGTGTGCGCCGGCCAGGACCATTCCTGGCGCGAATGTAAAAGTTCGTTCCAGAAATGCCTCAATTGTGAAGACCCACACAAAACCATGGCAATGACCTGCCCAATAAAAAAAAGAACGCATACAAAAAGCAAAGGACAAAGGCAGAAAAGAGAAAAGAAAGGCTAACGCCGCCTACGCGAAGGTTGCTAAGGCAACGGTCGCAGAGAGTAGTGTTGCCATTGCACCTACGTACCTGCAAATTGAGAATGAAAAATCAACAAAAATAATGTGTTGCATATATTATGCACACATTGCTAAGCTGACCAAGACTGGTACCTTCGCGAAGGAACTAAACACCATGCTCGTGAATAACGGCATGGAAAAAATGTGGTTCGCGGAAAACCCTCCCTCAAACGAGGTTCTTCGAGTGAACCTCTAACCGCAGACCGAGAAGAGCGGCCAAAAAGCTCCGGACATGAGTAATGCCCTTTCACAGGATCCAGGGGTTATCTTTGACTCAAAGCTCTCTTGGGTCCCCCATATAACTGCTTTGAAAAAATCCTGCCTGAAGAGAATGGACATTCTAAAACTCTTATCACATGTTTCGTGGGGAAGTGACTTCCGTACCCTGTGGCTATTGTATACAGCCTTGATCCAGTCTAAGCTGGACTACGGGTTACAGGTGTACTCTTCAACATCACCCTCAAACCTGGATAAACTCAATTCCATCATGAACCAGGGCATGCGTTTAGCTTTGGGAGCATTCAAGTCCTCAATACCTAGTCTTTATGCAGAGAGTGGGGTTCTCCCACTACCCTTTCACCGCCTTAACCTTAACCTGCAGTACCTCTTCAGACTGCAACTTTCCAAATCACCTGTATATGAGTACACCTACAATATGCACTCGGTAGCCTCATATGACAGGTTCCCTTCATTGATTCGCCCATTTGCCCTGCGCATGACTGAAGATACGGGTCAACTGAGGGAACTATCAGTAATCCCATAATCAGATGCCAAAAGTACCCCCATGGCTATTACCACGTGAGGGTCTGCAAGGTGTTGGCAGAGGAACCGAAGACTAAGTTCCTACCTTCCGTTCTACGATCCCTCTTCCATGAACATACTGTGCGCCACAAACCAAGCACCTTTATATACACAGACGGATCGAAATCCCCTGACGGGGTAGGAGCCTCTGCTATCCTCCCCTTCAATCATGTGTCTGTGTGCCTGCCTAGTGCAACCTCTATCTTCACCGCTGAGCTTGTTGCGATACTGGCTGCACTGTACACCATCGCTTCTTCGCCCTCAGGATCATTTACGATATTCTCTGATTCCCTCAGCTCTTTAGAAGCCTTAGCCAATCTATTCCCAGATCACCCATTGGTTTCAAAGATACAGAAGTGGCTTTTTTATGTCCTCGCTCCACAAAATTTTATTTTGCTGGGTACCTAGCCACATAGGTATAAAAGGGAATGAGAGCACTCTTGCCAAGACAGCATCATCTCTAGGAACCACCACCCCTGCCCCTCTTCCTTTCCAAGAAACTGTGCCACATATCCATTAATATGTGGTCAACCAGTGGCAAAGGACATGGGATGGACTTCCCCCCCAACCAAACAGTCAGTTCGCCCTTGGCCACCCACTACTAGAACCCGTACTCAAGATGTTATCCTATGCCGACTGAGAATTGGGCATTGTCGCCTAACACATGGCTTTCTAATGGAAAGCCTTCAACAGCCTCCAATGTGCCCTCACTGTGGAGTACCAATGTCCGTACTCCACCTATTCAGCGAATGCACGCGCTTCCAAACCCTAAGGCAAAGACTTTCCCCTTTTATTTGCCAAGGGATGCGTTCTCAGCAGGCCCTGAGGAGTATCCTTTCTGAACTTGAGAACACCTTTAATAGGAACAAAGTGCTAAATTTTTATCAGAAGCGAATCTACTAAAGGAAATTTAGTATTTTAGAATGAGATAGACATGTCTTATTACTTTATTTTGATTTTACTATATTTTAGAGACATTTATTTTTCTATGATTTTACTCCCTTTTATTTCCTACGGTTTTACTCGCTTTTATTCTAGATTTGTAACCATAGTCTATGTTTTTTAACGAATATTTGAAATTTTAACGAACTCTTTTTGAAAATGGCTGAGAGTTTGTCCACTTGGACCTACACACCATTCGCCTTTTATGTACCATTCATTCATTCAAGGATCCCCGAGTGCAACCTATGGCTGCCCGGCAGAAAGCACAAACGGACTCACAGACACACCCAACTACCCAAACAAATGCACAAGTCGAGTGGAAGGAAGCTGCTGCTGTGAGGCCTAAGAAGGTGGAGCATTCGCCTCGCAGTCACGTCGACCGAGTAGGTCCTCGTCTTCAAGGAATCGGGGTCCCAGGTACCTGTACTACTCGAGGATGATAAACCTCAGAGTATATGCTGCCGAAGGGAACCAGTTTCCTGACGACGCAGGCCCAGAAGATATTGTCGATGGCCTTAGGGCCGGACAATACAAATGGGACTACGAGGCTGACATACCTGAAGACCTGGTAAAGCAGGCTCTCTTCCGCGACCTTGTCTAATTGTCAACCGACGCTTACGTTGTTCTCACGGACGCAGAGTTCCGTAAGAAGAGATCCGGCAAGGGAAAGACTCCTCCGTCCTCCCCCTTAAGGATCTAAAGTCAACCGAGATTAGAGCACTGCTCGCCATAACATCTACGCTACATTGCGAGCGTAATATCCAAAGCTAGCCAAAAAATTAAAGATCTTACCTGAACGGTAACATCAACCCAAACATGTAACAGTTACCGATTATGACACCCATTTTACAACTTTTCACCGAAATTTGACTTACCGTAGTAGCGAGTTTTACTAGTTACTACAAAGGCTTGAATGCCAACCAATTTCGACACCTAAAACAACTCAACACGATATTAACATTGTCAGAGCTACCCTTTGACCAGGAATCTATACATCCCTGCTCCTGCATGCTTTATTTTACTATACTACCTATTTTTGCTGGAGATACCCTTCCACCAGGGAAATATACTCACCTGAAACTTATACTAAACTTACCTTTACTATCCTTGTCAAAAGCCCTTTCACCACTATACTCTTACTTTTGCTCTACTAATCTATACTTCCTAACTTGTTATGTCCAATGGAAAAGCGAGTACAGAAAGTTATCATTATTATTCAAAAAGAAAAGTTGCCATGACTGTTCGCCATTTCGAGACTTATTCCAGCTATTTACCAAGGAATAAAGAATCCAGCAATATATATATTCCTTTATCCTAAGGAAGCTCGCTGATCACATAACCCAGTCTACGAAACTACACGAGAGAGAATTCGTTACAGGGACCATATAACTGGTCACCCCTTTTCCTCGAACAAAACCTGATCATACAACAAAATGGATTCGCTAGGCCACGCATCAAGCCATTAACAAGCTGCTCATCTTCTGCACCATGAAGTGGAGCGTGCCAACTCAATCAGACCTGTCTTCAATGAAGCAGCGGTGGCGGGATCCAAAATTGTGGCAGCACAATTCCACATCTCAAGGATAATTCGGGAGGACCCAAAATTCTACCATATCTTTGCTGCATTTCCTCCCGAGACAGTCGATCTACTTCAAGCTGGAGTCTTTTCATCGGAGGACTACTCTCTCCTTCGGACAGAAGTGCAGTGTTTAAAAGTTAATAATACCATACTAGTGTAAAACATCCGTGTAAATAAGTTTAATAGTGTATATATATTCAGTGTTTATTTAGTTTTAAAAATAAAAAGTGTAAATAGTGAAAATCAAGGGTCCAGTAATGAGAACCACATTAGAGAATCGAATACAGACTCAAATATACCTCAAAGATGAGCATTTTGAAGTCTTAGGAAGTTCTATAATTGGTTCACAGTAAACCATAACATATTAAAATATATTTGTTGATAATTATAAGGCGTAGATATTAATTATGTATAAAACATTCCGTTTTCTCGGGCTATAGTACTGTGGGGGTCGAACCAAGTACATTCGTATGAAAATTTTAAACGGTTCACACAAAATTTTCGGGGAACGTTTATCATTTCTAATTTGACTTTACCCCCTCTGCCGAGAATACACATTCAGTATCGTGTGCTGGATCCCAGCTCTGATTGAGTCCTTAAAAATTCGGAAAATGGATTTCAGTCGTGTTTATGTGCAAACGGTTTGAGCGTTATTAACTTAAAATCTATCGTGGCGCTAATTGGTCAATTTGTTAACGCTAAGATCTGTTATTGCAAAAATAAACATAAGTATGATGATTAAATGTATCTCAATACTGATTGGTTGAATTTTGTAGTACACCTATTTATATAGGTGTACTTTTGGGGAAAGGTGAGTACAGAAAGTTATTCTTATTTATTCAAGAAAAGTTGCCATTACTGTTCGCCATTTCGAGGCTTATTCTAGCTATTTATCAAAAAATAAAGAATCCAGCTATATATACATATATATCACCTAACCCAGCCTATGAAACGACGAGAGAGAATTCGTTACCAGAGACACTATAGACTCACCAGCACAGAGGTACAAAAGGGACCTGCCCTACTGAAACTCCCGACTCTTATATCCTCTCAGAGAGGAGAGGTGGATCCAGCACTTCCTCTTTTTAAACCAGTCAGGAGGATCCTTCGGACGGGATAACCGAATTTACAGATAAGTTCTAAATTGGGACCAGTAACGGCTTTGACCTCGGGCATGTCAGACGAAGGATCACGGGGAAGGCCACGCCCCACCTTCCCCGAAGCGTAAAACGGGTCTTGAACATAGGCCTGTCCGAGGGAGAAGAAATATTTAACAGGAAAGGGACAGAAGAAAAGCAGATATATCTAAACTCGTTAAAGGACATAACAAACGAAAATACGTAGGGAGTGTAAAACGATATATAATAAACACCCAAATAAATAAGATGTAGGAAAAGAAAGAATAAGTCATGTTTAAAAGTCCACCTCGCCACCGCCAGAGATGAGGGCGAACCTTCCTCCCCAGCGCTATCAGGCAGGAACCCCTCCCCAGAACTAGATGGCTCTATGAACCGTTTAGATAAGGATCAATAAAACTTCCCTCTTCTCCCTTCTATAATACAATATATACATACAAACATCTGTACACAACAATACATATAAATACAAATTGTGACATCTATACAGATGCTACTAAAACGTTGAAATTCGGTTTCAAAGGTGGTTTTGAATTTATTTAAGTAAATATTGAATGGAAATAAACTCCAAAACAGAGGAGAGATCAAAGAAGAGCCTTGTGGAACAACTCGAAAACAGAAACTGATCAAAAGCTGGGGATAGAGTAGCGTTAAAAAAACCTGAAGACCATCAAGGATATATGTATTTTGATCCAGACGATGGAAAATATGGTTCTTGTAACTTGCATAACTTTAATTCAAGGACTTATCAGAAGATAGGAAATTGGACCTCACAAACAAGGATGGGGCAGACCTCTATGAAGAGGAAGATAGGCACTACCAAACCTTAATGCCAAATGGATCGGGACACATTCCAACTATATCAGGGACATGCCCAAATAACCATAGGGTTTAAACCACACCCACCCCTTACCTAGCTTCTGTTTCTATGATCCAAAACTCCTCCCGCGAAGAACTCTCAAGTCATGAGGTTAGCAAACTATCACCACTCGCCATTCCCCTCTCTCGACCAAATCCAGCCTACTGGCGACGTTCTATTAACACCTGCAGAATGGCGCGAATCCATTCGTTGAGCAACTGCAGAAAGGCGCGAATCCATTCGTTGAACAACTGCAAAAGTAGCACGAATCCATTCGTTGAGAAAGTGCAGAAAGGCGCGAATCCATGAAGGACTAGGTGTTTACGGACTCAGTCGAGGAACCTGGGCTTGGAAGTATTATCGAGCACTGACCCAGACTTTCCCTGCTATTTTTCCTAACGGCTAGAATATGACTGTCTGCAAATATACCCTGAACCAATCAGCCCTACTAGAACACCTCATTATGGTCAATTTCGTTGCACCAGCTGCCGTGGGAATTCAGAGCAAAAGTTAAGCTAATTTGACACGTCCTAAATTCATACACACAAAAATAGCAATACTATTTGAACTAAATCAATCATCTATGATAAATTCACTAATTTTTAAAAATATTTTCAAAAGACTACTTTCAAATTAAGAAATGCTGGCACAGGTTCTTATAAAAAATTACTTGATTTTCTTTGTAAAGAATAATTACTCATCTCATTCGGAAAATAGGGGCAAGGCAAAATTGAGTAATTATGGCAATTGGAATAATAATTAACTAGTTTAAGACTCATAAGATGACCAGATAATTGTATATGGGTGAACTTCTTTACCCTTATTTGGTAGCAACGTAAATTCACAAAATTGCACCAAAATTGTTATAATTAAATGTAAAGTTGTACAGCAATAGGTTGAAGAAATAAAATTAATCTTTGCAGCCCCCCAAAATTAATAGATTAAATTTTCACTAAAATAATTGAACTCGTTGCAACATTCACTTCCTAATCACACACACCTTTCAGAGCTACTCTGGAATACAGGTTCGCAGTTAAGTATTTGGCCATCCGCGAATTATAAGACCTTTCGCCCACACAGAATTTGGGGTTCAAATCCACACTCGCAAACAACAAACAACCTTACACATCAAATCTTCAGTGTCGAGAAAAAATGAAATACACTTTCATACTTTACCACGACCTTATTCTTCGAGAATATTGCAGCCGAACACTTACAACAACCTTGCAGACACAAATGAGACAAATTGTATACCATTAAGAGACACGTATAAATTTCCCTTCATAACGATAAACCAGCACATTGTCCACAAACCAGCGTGACGTTGAGGAACCAAACATCGTCTGCACAAGAACCTAACCAAACAAGACTATTCACCCTCACTTCGCTCTCTATTCATTGACGGAGAGGTAGGTTTGTTGGAAAATATTTAATTCATTAATGAGATAATTGGCTTTGTTACGAAGCTTCTTTGCATGTGCCGCAGTATCGTCCAAAACGGAGATCTCCTTTTCGAGGTTTCGCATCTCTTTGCTCATTTCATTTGTGCTTTCGTCTACGAGGCGACATAGACGAGCAAAGGTCCCCGAAAGCTCTCTGGAAATAGACAATATGGCATTAAAAACCTTTTTATTATTATTATCTTGCATTTGTCCGTTTGCTATGCCGGTTTTCGATAGGGTAAAGAAACCAACACAAAGGTTAGTATCACAATCACCGAAGCCGATGGACACGAGAGGCTAGTCGTCATTTGAGGGTGGGGTGGGGGTAGCAAAGTTTTCTCCTCAACCAAAGAGCATGGGAACCGATTCTGGCCCAAGGAGAGCCAACCATTAAAAGTCAGGGGAGTGATGTGATGTGTGTGTGTAAAGGGAACAGGGATTGAAGAGAACGGTGTTGTGATTGGCTGTGTGATGATGTATGAAGCTGGAGTTGCCTGCACGCGTGCGCCAATTGGCGGCAAGCTCCCTACCAGCGCTGTTTGTTGTACACTCACCGAGGATCGAACCCCTGTACCAAGATGTGTACATCCAATGGCTTATCCATAAGGCTACGGGAGCTTCAATTGACTCTTAGAAACCTTCTATCCGCTTGTCACTGAATAGCTCTTGGACAAGTTTCTGAAACTTAACCAACAACAATTACTAGTGCGCACTCGAGCGGATATGGTTGGCAGTAAAACTATTTCTTACTATCTTAACCAAGACGCCTTCCAATGGTCCCTACCTTTCCGGATAAAGTAAACAAATCTGGGCGTCACCTTTAAACTTCATGATGTTAAGGTCTGCAAATCAGCTCTCTACTTTCCTCCGCAATCTCAGCCGCATCCATTCCCACTTAGACCACAACTTTAAGATTGCTATTCTTCCCTTCGTCACTCCTCGACTACTACACCTCCTTTCTCGTTGGATCACAGGTTTCCACTCTTCGATCTCGCCAAATGGTTCTGAATTTTACAGCCTCTGTTCTACACCGGGGACATTATATCGTTTAAGTCCCCTGTTTCGCGAGACAAAATGGCAGACAATTCGATAATCACCTTCAAGGTCGTTCTTAGATACAAGACAAATACCACAGGTCTCTCCTCTCTCACACTGACCCCAGCCTCTGAGAACGCGAGTCTATGGCTCTGCCCTTCCCTTCCCCTTTATGATTGTTCATCTTAAGTCATTTGTAATAACTGATCGTACTTTCTACATATGAATTTGGTCCGAGAATGTGGAATGAGCTGCCTGCTGCGCTACGCTCCCCACCCCCCTTTATGATTGTTCTTATTAGTCACTTGTAATAGGCGATCATACTTTCTGCATATAAATTTGCTCTGAGAATGTGGAATGAACTGCCTGCTGCAATATGCTCCCCCCCCATCCCTTAGTGCCTCCAAGTGTGGGTAAGATATATGGCCTTGCAGAGCGCCATACAGTAAATCCTATCAACAAATTTTGGTGCGATCACATTAAGTAGCCTTCTAGGGAGTTATTCCTTATTGGGATAGCAAAGTTAAGCCACATCGAGTGTGTTAGTCGTTGTATGGAATCCCCAGCCAGGTCGACTTCCTGGCTGCTGCAATACGCCTTAGATACTTGTGGTTCGGAGGCTACGTTAATCAGTAGGTTCACAGAGAAATAATTGCATCTTAAATGAGGGCGGATAGGGTGGGAATCCCCCCCCGCCCCTCCCAAGACGAAACTTCCCTGGTGCCACGAGTTATAGAGAAACACAAGGACCAAGGACTAGGATTGGTTTAAGGTAAGGAACCAGTGGGTTGCTGACCAATCCAAGTGGATTTTATATTGCAGCTAGGATAAAATGAGGCAAATCATCTATAAAAGGTGGAGGAGACAACTTTGTGATCAAAATTTAAAAAACGAAGGGTTAAAAGATTCCTCCGCCAATATGAATCGAAGACGGTTGTGTTGAGGAATAGTTAAAAGGGTCGGGAGACAAGACAACCGGAGAATGGCGAAATGGGTGCAATCCAATAAAAGGTGGGCAACCGATTGGTCCCCACCGCAAAAACGACAGCAAGGGCTGATATGAGCATCACCCGAAACAAGATGGCCGTGAGTAAGTCTCGTGTGGCCAATGCGAACTCGGCAAAGGGCCATCTCCAACGACCGCATTCTATGACGACTCGAGGGCCAAGAGTGAATAGAATTTTTAATTTTGTATAGTTTGGATGATGAACAGTCATCCCATTCATTCTGCCACGGTTGAAAAATATATTTTCTTATTGAAGGAAAGTAGTCCCTAACAGGCAGAGCCGAGTTCTCAGGGGACACAGAATGTACTGAGCGGGCCAGCCGATCAGCCCTCTCGTTGCCCAGGACCTCCATGTGCCCAGGGGCCCAGCAAAAAATAATTCTATATCAGGGCGCATTTTGGATCAACCAGTTGCAAAATTCTGTGACTAAGGGATGGGACGCATTAAAAGATCAAATTGACTGTAAGACACTCCTTGAGTCGGAAAAAAATATAAAATCATTATAAGGTAAAATTTGGATGAGTCTAAAGGCTAAAGGATTGCTGAAAGTTCAGCGGTAAAAATGGATGCTGCTGGCGGCAGAGATAGAGTTAGGAATTCTCCTTCTGGGTAGATGGTTGCAGCGCCCACGATACCGTCCGACTTAGAGGCATCCGTGTATAATAGGCAGCATTGTTTGTGTGAGGTTGAATGCTCTAAGAACAGGCTCTTAATGATGCGAGGGTCCATGGAAGACTTCTCCAGGCTCCACCTGTTGGTACATACTGTGGGAAGAGAAGCACGCCAACTAGGGGTCAGTAAAGATGGAAGGATAAGGACCCTTGGAGTACCCAGGCTAGAGAGATGATCTCCTATGCGAAGGTTTAAAGGGCGGGGGAAAGATGGCAACTTATCATATGCCGCCGTTAATTAGGCAGCATATAGGCATCTGTAGACCTCTGATACAGGAGCTTGCTGTACTCGGCTCCACTGGAAAGGCGAACTCCAGAGGTTTCGAATGGGGTTCAGCATTTTAAGGGCTGAAGGTAAACCCGATGAGTAAATATGACGGACATAATCCAATTTGGATTGGACGAGGGGTGTGTATAATGTACACAATGTTTGTCGGTCGCTACCCCACGAAGTGTGTGAGAGGACTTTCAAAATGTCTAGAGCCCGCAGACAGCCCGTTCGATGTTGGCGTAGGTGTGGTAACCAGGATAACTTTGGATCGAGAGTTACGCCAAGAAACCGAAACTCGGAGACAAACTGGATATCTTCGCCTTGTAGGGAGATATATGGCGGAACAAGAAACCCTCTGCCCCGGTGGAAATACATTGCTTTGGTTTTGTTCGTGGAAAAGCGGAATCCCTTAAGTTGTGCTCTTTTGGATACAGCATCGACCGCCAGTTGTAGCCGACGCGCTACTGATGGGAGGCGAGGTGAGGAACAGTAGAGTGCTAAATCATCGACAAACAGAGTTGCCGATACACCATCTGGGAGAGACGAAATAATATCATTGATGGCAATTATAAAACATAAGACACTTAAAACACTGCCCTGAGGAACTCCTTCCTCTTGGGGTTGCAGGTCAGAGTATGCGTCTCCAACACGTACCTTGAAGGATCGAGATGCTAAAAAACTTTGAATAAGTGACGGTAAAAGGCCTCTCATCCCCCAGAGATATAGCTGCTTCAAGATGCCGTATCTCCATGCTGTGTCGTAGGCTTTCTCAATATCGAAAAATATGGCCAGGACTCGGTACTTTAATGAGAAAGCTTTCCGGACCGATCCCTTGAAACGTACTAGTAGGCCAAGGGTACTATGACCTTTGCGGAAGCAATATTGAAATGGAGAGAGAAGGCGATTGGTTTCTAGGAACCAGTTTAGGTGCTCCAACACCATTTTTTCCAGCAACTTACTCAAACAGCTGGTGAGACCTATAGGGCGGTAGTGATCTGCGTCCAACCCGTTCCTTCCCGTTTTGACAAAGGGGAGGATGACCCCAATGCGCTATGATGAGGGGTAAAAACCCTTCACCCATATAAGGTTGTACAAATCGAGTAAGAGAGTAGAGTGTGGATGTAGGTGCCGAATCATATGGAAATGGATCTCGTCAAGGCCAGGGGAAGTAGATCTGCAAAGGGACAAAGCGCTACACAGCTCATGGATGCTGAATAGAGCGTTATATGGAAGGTTAAATTTTGTTGTGAAGTTGAGAGAATGAGACTCTTCCTTTGAATTGTAGGATAGAAAAGCTTATCGTAACGGCTGACATTGTTGACGGCGCGGAAATGGTCAGCAAAAGCATTGCTGACCGCCAGGCTGTCATTCTCCAAGGAACCGTGTAAGTTGAGTGTGGGGGTATGATGATCAGCATAACGGCCCTTGATCTTATTAATCCTCTTCCAGATCTTAGCGGTTGGTGTCATAGAGGAAATTGATGAAACGTAACGGCTCCATGAATTTCGGCGAGCCTGACGAAGGGTTCTTTAGCGAAGCACACGAGCTCGGTTTCGGTCCACCTTGTTGCACAAAGTTGGGTTCTTTCGGAATCGGGTATGGGCTAACTTGTAGTTTTTGATAGCTGTTGCACACGCCGAGGTTCACCCGGGCATGGTTGAGCGACCCGTGGCGAGTCGCCTCCGTGGGATGGTCTGTGTTGCTGCATTGTAGATAGTCGATGAAAAGTATTCTACTGTCGTGCGTCCACTCCATTGCAGGTCCCCAAGGATGCACTTGTGAAGGACGCCTCTTGGAAACCTTCCCAATCTGCATGACCGACGTCCCACTTGAGGGGCATGGTTGTATGAGGGCTAACTTGAAGTGCCGACAAAACAATAGGGAAGTGGTCACTCCCATGGAGATCATCAAGAATTGACCATCGAAATTCCGTGAAGCAATCCGGGAAACAAACAGACAGGTCAACACAGCTAAAAGAGTCCGTCTGGACATGATAAGAGGTAAAATTGCCAGTGTTTAAAACACAAAGAAAGTCAGATAATAAAAGAGACTCTAAAACACTGCCTTTGGCATTTCGAGTGATGTCACCCCAGTATGGGTGACGGGCGTTAAGAATGGGGAGGGCAACTGGTCTATAAGTTCAAAAAGCTTAGTAAGAAAAACCCTCACGGCAACAGCTTGGAGGGTAGTATGTAGGGGGATGGGAGAACATGGTGGGATGAAGATATCATGATTGACACCCCTCCATAAGAGGAGCTTCCAGCAGGAGCAATAGAGTTGAAAGTGAGAAAGCCGGGTACCGGCGGAAAGGGCCTTATACCCAGTTTATTCTCCTGAAGACAAATAACAGCGGGGTGGATAGTCGTCAAAAGAATTTTGAGGATCTTCCCACTTTGGAAGAACGCCTTGACAATTCCATTGTAAAATGGAAGATATTATGTGGGAGCTTGCTTTTGCAGGGGAAGAGATCCTAGAGGGGGCAGTAACTGTGGCTTTTTTCGAGGGTTTTGGAGAACCGACCGAGGCCCTTGATTGTAATTCGGGCTCACAACCTGGCAGAAAATGAAGATCGAGAAGGGATTTTCGGCCGGTAGATCCGGATTCATGGGTCGAGGGTATTTTCGGTGTCTGAGGAGTTGGTCCAACCGCCGCGATTGGTGATGTTCAAGTATCAACTGCTTCCATCGGATCATGGGTTGAAGGGTGAGTGGAACGAACAGGTGATCTGAGCGAGGTGTGTGGAGCTGGGTGTATATCTGCCATCGTTTGGATCAGGATGGTCCCTAAGTCCTGTGAAGGGTGGGACAGACTTAAGGGCATAGAATGCTCGGCCATTGGGGAAAAATCCATTGAAGATTCTCAGGGTTCAGCCGAGTCAGCTCCAGAGGCTGCCCGCTTATTGGTGGTCGATGACCCAAGTGAGGAATTCTTCCTCTTATCATTGGGCTCTGGGTCTCGGCGCCGGGTGGATAAATCTTCACTGGTCGATGTTGAGGATTCTTTCAAATAGCGTCCGATGTCTTCAAGTGCCTCACCCTGAGCGTCTCCCCCAGCAAGCGCTGCTGGAGAGAGAGGGGGCTACATTGGTTATCTCGGTGTGAGAGCGATGCTTCGACTGCATATCCTGAATGTTTCTGCCGCTGCGAGTAGATGTAGGATGAAGTGCTTCAGGCTGGTCGGTTTCGTCCAGCGTCACGTAAAACGTCAGAGAAGAGACGGCCGTGTGGTGAGGTTTGTGCTCGAGCACGCTGGCGGGCCTCTCTTATATCTAGACGTAGAGTGTCGCGCAGAGCGAGCACCTCCTTTTTCATATAAAAATATAGAGCAGAGTTTTGACGCAGCACTGTGGGTACCTCCGCAGTTGGCACAGCGAGGTGTTTTGGTGCATTCGGAGCTATGGTAGTAAGAGCTACAATTCACGCAGGAGCGGGGGTGCCGACAGGCAGGGCCAACATGTCCAAATTAATTGCAATTGAAGCAGCGTCTGGGTAGTTCGATGTAGGGACTTACCGGGACACGAAGGTACCCAGCTTTAATATACTGCGGCAGTTCTTGTCGTTCAAATGTTAAAATCAGTGTGGCGGTTGGGACTCTAGTGGAGCCTAATGTTTTAGTCACCCTGTGTACGTGTGTGAAACGTTGGGTACTAAGCTTGCTCTGAAGGCGAGTGAGGTCGTAGTTCCTAAGTTCGTTTGAACGGACGACACCTTTGACGAAATTCAGACGCGGATGAGGCGAGAAAGTTACTGGAATTTCAGCTATCGAAGATAGATTTCGCACAAGGTTGTGTTGAGAGTGGGATGACACCTCGACTACGACATCACCACTACCTCTTGATCACATCCGTCGGGGTTCACCACAGCGGGACTCAAAAGATTCATTGACGTCAAACGCATCGATTTTTGCAAGTGGTGTGTCGGATGATGAACTCATGACAAGAAATCGAGGATAATCTAAATCTGGGTCTACTTCGTTGGAACAGGGGTCCAACGAGCGAGGGAATGCTGAAAGGTAAGCTAAGGAACGTTTGGCACGAGAACCCTTACGAGAAGGGGAGGTTTTTGGTTTATGGCTAGCCATTGCGAAAAGAAAAAAAACTTCGCATTCTCCCTTGGGACTCCCCACCATGGAGGCCTACAAGGGCCCGGCACTACCCTAACTCTACAATCAGTTACGTCCGGTATGTCCTCTTGGAGAATGGATACGGATCCACCACACAATCTTTTGAAACCTAAGAGGCTGCCCGAGTTCTCCTACGCACGGAGAAAAGGGGCCAACGATGAGTTTCTCCTTGGGCATTGGGTAGACAAAAACGGTGGAGATGCCCAGCCTCTTTCACCTTCATGAAACAACAATTCGGAATCAATTCATTAAACGAGCAGAGGTGGGGTATCTATAAGGGCCACTAGATAGGGGAAGGAAGAGGGGGAAATAAAGGGCAGTGGAAGAACGTAATAGGGGGAAAGAAAGAGGGGCATGTTAAGTCTTGTTGGCAGCACCATGAGACCCCTAAGGGGCTCAGGGCTGACCTCCCCCCCTCGCCACGAGTAGGCCAGAGCCTCTCTGGAAACAACCCCTGAAAAAAAGATCCCAGAGAGGGAGGGAGACTAGGATTGGAGTCAATTAAAGATCCCCAGTCAGCGGAACGTACTGAGGAGTCTATGGGGTCCCCTGAAGGGGCAGGGCACAAGATCAATTCAACCTGTAAGTACTCACACAAAAGTCTGTGCGTCCCTAACCTCTAATACCTACATGTGTCAGGATTGTGCGAGCAAATTTTACTTTGCTGTAGTTGCATTTCAAATGGTTTAATGCCATCTTTCTTTTCTCCCTTGGTCGGGTCTAGCAAGGGGTGGGGAAATAGAACAAGAAGAGTGAATAAGGAAGGTCAAGGGTCAAAAGGATTCCTAAAGCAAGACATTCCCAAATGATTGGTCTGGGGGACTCTAGTATCCTACAAGGACTTCAAAGAGCGCGGGCACTAAAAAAGGAAACCCTTAACCCTGATTTAAAGTAAAAACCAAGGAGGACATCTCCGGCAGATTGTAAGGATCTCCCTACAGGCAGTCGGCCCGAGAGGGGACATAAACCTCCAGATGTTAGCTGCAGCAGTTCTCCATGCTACACCGGGCATCTTTTTACGGGCGCGTAAAAGGTTAGATTAAGGGAAAGATACTAAAAGGGGTGATTTTTTTTTTTTTTTTAATTAAGCGGCAATCTGGCGACTGCCGACTTAGGCATTAGTCGCCGTAAACAAACAGCCTAGTTCTAGGCTACTTTAAAAATTAAACAGGAAACAATAAAACGAAATAACAATAAAAAAGCAATAACAAAAACAACAACAACAATTAAACTGTGTTAAATGAAAGGGAGAAGGCCAGCCTCCCCCCAAAAGTCAATAAGTCCACTAGTCATGGTGCACGCACTCGTCCCGAGTACAAGGGACAGGCGGTAGCGACCCCGCCCATCCCGGTACCGGGACAGGTATCGTGCGCGAAGATCACCCAGACTGGGACATTCGACAAGAATGTGCCGAACAGTCTGGGGGACGACGCAGTCATTGCAATAGGGCGCAGGCGAGCGCTCCATCAAGTAGCGATGCGTCACACGAGTGTGTCCGATTCGAAGACGACAGAAAGCAACCTGAAGCCACCGCGGCATTGGGGGATAGGTCCATGGGAACAGTCGCGGCGCAATGGCACGCAACTTTAAGTTCCCCTCGACCGTCTCCCATCTTCTTTGCCAAGCAGTCCGAAGAGCTGCCCGTATTCCTGCCATGTAGTCAGTGTGAGGAAGAGCGAAACGCTGGTCCGGTCGCAGAGTCCTCGCGGACTCTTTGGCGACCTCATTCCCCGCAATTCCTACATGTCCAGGAACCCAGCAGAAGATAATCTCGACATCTGCCCGGCTCGCCAAAACCGTGGCGTCACGGATTTCGCGAACCAGGGGATGCGGAGATTCCAATGCCCCGAGAGCACTCAGGGCGCTTTGTGAATCGCTATAGATCACAATCCGGTCTCCGAACCGGGCACGTCGCGTAATCTCCCGTACCGAGTGGTGTATTGCCACCAGCTCGGCCGTGAAGACAGACGCAGCGCCTGGTAGAGCCCCGCTGACTTCAAACAGAGGGGATACGGCGTGGAAGCCGACCCCCTCTTGGGACTTGGAGCCATCCGTATACACTGGCACGGTACCAGCGTGACACGATGTGTGCTCCAAAAAGGTCGAACGCAATACTCCCGGCGAGGTACAAGCTTTGGGAGCAGAGGCGTGGCGACAAATAGCCAAATGTGGTACCCTCCACGGTGGCGTCCTGGGCAAAACCAGGGGCGCCACCGGCCCGAGAGCTATATCTACCTCTCGAAGGAGTTTCCTGGCCCTAAACCCAAAGGGCTTAGGGTATGACTGGCGTCTCTCGGCGGCATAGGCACCATCGAGATCAGCTGCGGATGCAGTGAGAGCTGTTGGCGACTGAGGGAGGCGCCGGGCTCGCGCGTACAGGCGAGTGGCATCTCCCCAGCATCGACCAACAGGCTCTCAATGGGGGAAGTGCGGAAGGCACCGGTCGCAAGGCGAAAGCCGGTGTGGTGGATCGAATCCACCTTCCGCAATAAACGCTCGGCTGCGGAGGCATAAAACTCGCATCCGTAGTCGAGCTTCGAGCGAACAAAGGATCGATAAAAAAGTAAGGCGGTAGCCCTATCAGCGCCCCAAGCGCTGAACGTCACGGAACGGAGAATGTCCATGGCGCGGGTACAAGAGGCCCTAAGGCTGCGAATATGAGCCTCCCAGGTGAGGCGTCGGTCGAATACAAGACCAAGGAAACGGTGCGACTCAACCACATCCAGGCGCACCCCATTAAGAAACAAATCTGGGTCGGGGTGAAGCCGTGGATGGCAGCAGAAGTGCACCACCTTAGTCTTGGCCAAAGAAAACCGAAACCTGTGCGCTTCGGCATAGCGAGAGACGCGGTTCAATGCCTGTTGGAGTCGACGCTCCAGAGTTGGCATCTGGGCCGCGCCAAAAGAGATCGAAAGGTCGTCCACGTAGAGCGTAGCGAGAACATCTTCCGGCAGCACCGAGGTGATGCCGTTGATGCTCAGGGGCAAAGAGTGTGACACTGAGGACACTTCCCTGCGGGACACTCTCTTCCTGCTCCTTTGGGCCGGAGAGGGCTCCCCCCACCCGTACGCGGAATCGACGATCTCGCAAAAATTCAGATATAAACATTGGGAGGCGTCCCCTCGCCCCCATCGTGTGGAGAGTCTCCATGATACCGTATCGCCAAGCGGTATCATAGGCCTTCTCCAGATCAAAAAACACCGTGGCGTAGTGCTGTCTACGAAGGAAAGCCTCGCAGACGGCACTTTCCAGTCGGAGCAGAGCATCCGACGTGGAGTGGAACTTACGGAAGCCGCACTGTGCAGAAGACAGATGGCCTCCGCTGTCCAGGAAATAGGCTAATCTAACATTTACCAATTTCTCCATCAACTTGCACACGCAAGAGGTTAGAGAGATTGGGCGGAAACCGGTCGGAGTAGAGTGATCTCTCCCCGGCTTGCGAAAGGCGAGCACAGTAGCGATTCGCCAGGAGTCTGGGAGAAGACCTTCCACCCAGATCCTGTTGAACAAATCTAACAGAAAGGCCATACCTCGCTCACCCAGGTGTCGAAGCATGGCGTACGGGACATCGTCCGGACCATGGGCGGTGTCCGCGCACGAAGCGAGAACGGAACGCAACTCACTCACAGTAAACTTGTCGTTGAAGGGTTCTCCGCCTCTGGAGGTAAAGTCCAGCCGGCGGCCTTCCGCGACATCACGACGTGCATTGAATGCTGGCGGAGCAGCATCACGGCTAGAGAATGCGGAAAAAGCGGTCGCTAAGGATTCCGCCACGGACTCGGGGTCCGAGATTGCGGTCCCATTCTCCTGGAGAACGGGAGGGGGGTCCTGCGAGAACTTGCCCCGAATCCTTTTGACTCGCTTCCACACCTCAGCTAAAGGGGTCTTCCCGTTAAGTGAAGACAAGTATGCCCGCCAAGAAGAGCGGCGGGCGTGCTTCGAAATATACCGGAACTTATCCCTAGCCCGACGAAATTCACCGACAGTGAAATCGTTCGGGCGGCGCTTATAGCGCATGTAGGCATAACGCTTCTGTTTGAGGGCCGTCTCACACTCGGCCGACCACCATGGGAGTGGTCGGCGTGCAAAACGGCCAGACGTCCTAGGAATAGTAGTCAGGCCCACGGCGATGAGGTTGCCGGAGAAGAACTCAACGGCCTTATCTACCGACCTAAACTCCTCGACTGAGATAGAGAATTCAGTCAATTCCTGAAATGCAGGCCACCGCGCCCGCGCCAAGCACCACCGAGGTGGTCTCTCAGGCGGCAGTTGCCCTGAAAAGGATATTTGAATGGGAAAGTGATCACTACCATGGAGGTCATCGACCACCCCCCAATCAAAATCAGGCTGTGCATCCGAAGAGCACAAAGATAGGTCAAGGCAAGAAAATGAAGCGGTTCTCGGACAGTGATGCGTAAACTCATCCACGTTTAGGACACCCATCTCAAGCTCTTCGATCAGATCGGCAAGGACTTGTCCCCTGGGATTTATGGAGTAATCTCCCCAGAGAGGATGCCTGCCGTTCAGATCTCCAAGCAAGAGATAGGGCCTCGGCAACCGTGCCACGACGCGGCGGAAGTCCCCCGCGTCGAAGTCAGCTGACGGTGGAATGTACGCAGAAATGATAGTATACCTCCTATCCAAGTGCAGCTCCACAGCCACTGACTGAAAGGAGGTATCTAAAGAGAAAGGAAGAACGGAGACATCATGCCGGTTGTAAACCGCGCATCCCCCAGCCCGGCCATCCCGCGGTGGTGGGGTCGCAAGATCCTTATACCCCGGGAGGGCAGGCAGCGGGCACGCGCCTAGCATGGTCTCCTGCAAAAAAATAGCTAACGGGGAACGGGACGAGACGAGCCTCCGCAGCTCCTCCCAGTTGGCCCGGAGTCCACGGCAATTCCATTGAAGAAATATGCCCTCCAGGCCTAGCTCGGAGGAGACGCGGGGGCCCTCCTCGAATTGAAAACCCTCACAGGAATGGCCGTACGCTTCCCGGGGGCAGAACCCCGGGCGCTGTTGGCCGGACAAAGCGCTGAAGGCGCTGTCGCCTTCGAGGACTTATTGGGGGAGGTTGGGCTCGCCATGCGAGTCTTTTCCTCCCTCCGCCTCGAAACCTTAGGCGGGCGTTGCGGCTTGGGAGGCGGGGGGCCCTCTTTTCGAGGAACCACCGTCTCCGAGCCACTCGCTCCACCTCGGGGCGTGGGCGAAGGGGCCGAAGCTCCTTTGTTGCTGTCCTCCTTTCCGGGAACAGCTTTAGGAACCCCGGAAGATGGCCTAGCGACCATCTTCAGGGGTGTTGCCTCCTGTGAGTCTAACGACTCTGTGGAGGCGCGTGGCCGTTTCGCCTTACGGGAAACGGTCACGCTGGGGGAAGAGAGGGGAGCCCTGGTTTTAGCCGGGGCTGGGTGTGAACCCTTTTTGCCGCCAGCTCTACCAGGGGAGCGCCCGGGTGTAGTAGAGCCCGCAGAAGGGCTCCGAATGGGCGCGGAAACAACCGTGCTCGTTGGCCTGGATGGGCCAGGAGCAGAGGGTGCTTTTCTAACTATTGAGGCATATGACGTCCCAGGCAGAGCCGGGCGCGCCAGGACCAAGTCCTTAGCCTCGCGGAATGAGAGTCGATCCTGGGCCTGAACGGCCAGGATTTCTTTCTCAAGGAGATATGCACCACATTGCTTCGAAGAAGCAGGGTGCGGCTCTCCGCAATTGACACACTTGGCCACACACGATTTGGACTTATCGTGTGCGACCTTGGAGCAATTTACACAGACTTCGGGTGACCCCGATTTTGCACGTCTACATGATCGATTCGTGTGGCCGAAGCGGTGACAGTAATAGCACCGCCGCGGCAGTGGCACGAATGCCTTCACGCGGTAGCGGTAACAACGGCACGCACCGACTCAGGGAGCTTGTCACAGTCGAACGTGACGAAGAGTGTAGGGGTGGGTCTCGAGGCCCCTCCCTGTTTTCTCATCACACGTTCGACCTTGACCGCCCCATGGTCGGCCAGCTCTAGGGTGATGTCTTCTATGGAGTAGTCAACGAGTTCCCTCGCATAAACTACTCCTTTTACAAAGTTCATGGTAGAGTGGTGCGGCGTCACACTCACCGGGGTGCCATGAAGTGTCCGAAGAGCACTTATCTTGGCCGCCTCGGCGGGATTCGCCGCATTCGCCAGAAGGGTCCCGTCCGAGAAACGGGTTACCTTCGGCTCTCTACCAATTGCACTAGCTAATCCTCTCCTCTGATGGATCATGTTGCCCTTGGACAACATGCTGCCATCAGTGGAGCGAATAACGAGGAAGCGTTTGAAGCCAGCGGGCTCGAAAACGCCAGGTAACCTCTGAATCAGGGGCCCCGATGTCATCGAGGCTCCGCCATGTGCACTTTTGGTCTTTGTCATCGTCAGGAGCTCCGTACCCGGGGAAGCAGAGGGCCCGGATGTGCCGATCTTGGCTTGGTCGCTTGCCAAAGTGGCAGCAGACCCATCCGTCCCCTTAGCCCCCGCGGATTGAGAGGAGCCCCGAGTCTTCTTCGTCTTTTTGGTCCTTTTCTTTTTTGGAGAGGAGGGCGGGGAATGAACCCGCTTTTCACCTCCGCCGGCAGAAGCCCCCAGGCCAGATGGACCGGCCTCAGCCAGGTCCCTCTCCGAAATGGAAAAGGTCCTGGTTGTCGTAGGGGCACCTGTCGGAGGAGATCCCTCCCCTCCTTTTACTGCCTCGGAGCCCTCAGCCATTTGAGGAGGACCTTGCATAGGGGCGGATTCGGGTTCATTGCTTGGCGCCGAGCCCGAATTCCCCCCCATGGAAGGCCCTACCGTCTGAGGCTGGGTCTCCTCAAAGACCATGTTTATCACAGGAGGGGCCTCCAGTTGGCCATCCCCTCCCAGGACATCACAGGTCCCCTTGGCAGTGTCGCTAGTCTTGTGTGGGGAGGCACAGGCCTTGACCCCAGCAAGGTTCAAAATTCTTGCCAGCAGGTCTTTTGAGGGAAGCGACCGAAGGGGCCTGGCTTCCCTCTCCCCCCTAAGGGGGTTTGCCCTACCGAGCCGCTTTGATGGGGAGCGGCTGGCTAAGGGCTGCCTGCTGGCTTTCTTGGCAGTCCCCTTGGAAAGAAAAGAGGGGACTGCCGCTGGGAAAAGGGAGGTGCCCGAAAGCACCTCCAGAGAAGGGGGTGAGGGGGAGTCCCCTGCACCCGTAGGCGAAGGAGAGGAATAAGCCTCCTCTCCGGTTAGAGAAATATGGAGGGTCCCCTGTGCAAGCACAGGGGGGGTGACCTCCATTTTTTTGCTGGAGCTGCCCGAGGGCGGCTCCGTCGATGGAACAGGGGAAGTTGAGGGTTGGGTTTGTTTTGTTTTTTTATCATCATTGGGCATGGTGACCCTTTTTTTTAAACACGGGATGCAATCGCGCACACCTCTCGCAGTAGCCCGCACTGCGAGAGGTGCTTACAAGCCCGGCCGAGCCAGGCGCCGCCATTTGGGACCACCCCTCCCGCCTGGTGGCCTGGCAGTCCATCGGCATGGCGGCTCCACCTTAGACACGGCGTAAAAATTAATAGATTGTGAAGAGGAGAGGAAAAGGGATGTGAGGAAGGTATGGGTGGGGATGAAGCAGGTAGTTAAAAACCAGCCACCCCAGACCGGAGCTCAGGGGTTAGGGAACTTTGTCCCCCACCCCCTCAGCCCCGATGCGGGACGGTTGGCTGAAAGGAAGGTCAGCATCTACCCTGTGAAATTAGAGGCTGACCAGAGAAAGTTCTGGGAGAGGTTGTGTGAAAAGAGAGGAAACAAGTGTTTTGAAGGAAGGAAGAGAGGCTAAGCTGGGGCCGGACGGGGTGCTGAGTCCCGTCAGCACGGCGGCCAAGATGGCAAATCGCCGCGCCCCTTACGGGGCTAAAAGGGGTGAGAAGAAATCACGGGGAATACCCCCACCCCCTAGGGATGAATGGAAGAAATCACGGGGAATACCCCCACCCCCTAGGGATGAATGGATGAAAGCTGATCGGCGACTAGCCTGCAAATTTAGCCGCCCAAGAAAAATGGTATGAGAGATATTTATAAGGAATAAAGCCCAGGTAGTCTTAATCTAGTTTAAGAGTGCATGGCGGGGGCGGGGGTGGGGGTGGCATAGCGCGCCGCTCTTCCAAGTGCACAACCTATATGAGCATCCTATGCGGGGGCTAAAACTACAGACTCGAACCCCCTATTAATCGTCTCGAACGTCTTCAATGCGATTCTTGTACACACAAACGCGGGTACAGAATATCAATACATCCACTCGTGGCCCTGAGTGTGTGTGTGGGAGGGGGGGGCTGAGTACGACAGGCTCCACTAATCACTCACTGCTGCACTTGATGGGAGCAATTGTGGGAGGTGAGGTCGACGATGAGGCGGAGCTTGCGAGTGGCGTGGTCCACGTACTGCTTCTTGAAAACCCGCTCCTTCGCTTTATTGGTCCAGGTCAGACGCTCGTAGGTGTACAACGTCCCGTACAGGGCCCCGGTGAGCGCAATCAAGCGCCATCCTACGGTCTTGAACATCTGCAAGAGAAACGAGACCTCTTTCAAAGCTTAGACAGGACGAGAAACCCGAAGATGGCGCTAAGGGACAAGTGATGGGAATAAAAAGGGAGGAAAAAAAGGGGGAATTAAAAGGAACCGGGTCTTGTTTTTTGACCTCAACACCTTAGGGTTCGGGTCCCCAACTCTAAATAATTTAGAAGGCGGAAAAGCACATATAGAACCCGTAATGAGCAGGTAGTAGGCGAGTAGGTTAATTATACCATAGATCTCGCGTATCGTGGACGAAATCCCCTGACCGGATAATGAAATTAACATAAAGATCATAATGATGATCTCTGGTGAGGCCGAAGGCAACAGGGCCTAGTTCTCGTTGGTAAGATTATTTTTGACACCCTTTAAGTTCTCTGCTGACGGCGCCACCAAGACCATAACCGCCAAAAAAAAGGCTAAATAAAATAAAAAAAACAGAAACCACAACCACACTAACCACCAATGGCAGAACCTTTCGTCAGTGGGGAATGGATGGGGACACCCCTTAGGCGTGAGGGGTATGTAGATGTGAGTGCCCTACCGGCAGGGCTCCGGAACGGAGGAGTGGGTATGTTGTGATATGAAGACGGAAAGGGAAATGACAGTGATTGATGATTGGCTATGGCGAGTCTTGACGCCACCTCCTCCCGCGGGAGTTAGGGCTAGCATTTCCGCCGAATGGCCGGGCAGTCCCTCATATACCCTGAGGTTTTATGTCTGCGCTCGCTGGAAATGACCCCATCACCTGGACGTCAGAAATCTAACTCCCTATCCACTGGGAGAGCGAGAACTTCTCTCATGTAGTTCTACAGCTTGCAGCAAAAAATAGTGGAACGGTCGGAAAGATGGCAACAAAAATCAAGGGGTATATGGCAGATAATCCCAGTCGCAAATATGTCAGATAATATCCCAGTCGGAAAGATGGCAGATAACATCTGGAAATATGGCAGATAATATCAGTCGAAAAGATGAGATAATAATCTCAGTGGGAAATAAGGCAGATAATAATCCCAGTCGGAAAGATAGCATATCATAATCTCAGATGAGATAATATTATTTTGTTTTATAATTTAACACCCTCTTTCACCTTTTGTTGGGTCTTATCCAAGCGTCAAAAAGGTAGTGGGAATTTTCAAAGAGAGGCATAAGACGACCCCAGAGATAGCACCAATCTTAAAATATCAAAATTTTCGAAACATTGTACTCTAAGCATCACAAAAGGCCAATATGGATCTAGGATAATATCCAAACATGTTTTACATTTGAATCAAAATATATTATTCTCCCCTGTGATTAAAAACACTTGAGGAGGTGCTGCAATTCTGGTCTCAATACAGGACTTTGTAATATTAGAACTCATTAATTCCTCAACTTAGAAATAGATCGTATGATGAAATGCTGAAGCACATTAATTTACTTTCGCTGGCCTCTGTGAGGCCAATTTATTGAATTAAAATACTAAGCAAGTTTACTAATATAAATTAAGTCTCCTATGAACTAGATAACCGAATGGCCCCTAGAAATAACAATTTCAAACTAGTAAACAAAAGATTTAACAGTACACAATTTTTTTTCTTAGAAAATAACAGATTTGGAATGTCTTGCCGCGGACGGTCGTAAAGAGCACTACACCCAATGTTTAAGAATAGAATCAATAAATATCACTTTATAATAATGACCTTGTAAAAACGAGAATAGTGAAACTAATTATTTGCCCATATCTTCTCTCCTTTTTGCCTACCCTAAACTTCTGTTTACCATCCTTTCCCCCCTTTTCGGATTATCAAACTCATCTGATGTTGTAGATGGCATCTCCGCTCCATACGACCGCTTGGAAGATTAAGGGACAAAGTGCTGATTCTACAGCCTATGCTGGTGGCCCAGGCAAAGTTACCACAGATAAGTGGGGCCACGCTTTCTGTGAGACTGACCTGAGGGACCAGGTTAAAGTGGATGGAGGCTGTTGCATGCTGTGGGAAATTTTATAGCACCCCTCTGTGGTAGTGGTCCATGCAACAGCTAGGAAGACATCCAGGTGGGGTGGTATAAACTCAATGATTGCATCCAAGTAGGGTGGTATAAACTCAATGATTGCATCCATGTAGGGTGGTATAAACTCAATGATTGCATCCAAGTAGGGTGGTATAAATTTAATGATTGCATCCAAGTAGGGTGGTATAAACTCAATGATTGCATCCAAGTAGGGTGGTATAAACTCAATGATTGCATCCATGTAGGGTGGTATAAACTCAATGATTGCATCCAAGTAGGGTGATATAAACTCAATGATTGCATCCAAGTAGGGTGGTATAAACTCAATGATTGCATCCAGGTGGGGTGGTCTTGTCATATCCACTTAAAAATGATGAACCCATTCTACAAGTCCTTTTTTTTGCACTACAGGGTGGGTAAAGTCTAAAAAACACATCCTTGCCTGCTGGGCGGGCCAAAAACCCTTAAATTATAGTTGGCTACATGAGTAAAATCCCTGTTCCCACCACAATCAAAACTAAGTAACATTGGCTAAGGTGAGTAACCAGATAGGAGTTAGATTTTTAGTCACGGCGACTTTGCAACGACTGCCACATGTTGCAGCGACCTATAGTCGGATCACACCTTAAACTATAAATCCCACTGAGATGAGCATCAAACAGTGGTAAATTTGCATAAAAACAAAACAATTGGTCTTTTGAGAGAAACTAGGCAAAATGTCAATACCAGGATAGGCATCAAGATCACGAAATGGTCGATAGAACCATTCCGAACATCCTAGAAGTACCAAAGACAACCTCACGTAACTAGAGAAAAGGCGCACTAACCAAACCAAGGGCAAGGGCCAACCCCATAGTTCCCTGAGACCCCACAGCTGCCACGGCGAATCGACTGACGATGGACCAGTCATCCTGGCTTACGCCAAGCGGGGGATCGTTGCTAGGGGTCATTGGGGTAAGAGGTATACCCCGAGGGACCTGAAAGAGGGAAAAGAAATTGGCGTGTCAATCCATCGAGGGGCCCATGCACTAATTCTTAAATAAAACATTTTTACTCGCTTGCTCATGGAAGAGATTTCAGCCATTGTTATGAACTTGGTTGGGACAGCGAACGCTCACCTGTTCCCTGTGGTTACTCCGCACGAAGCGGCTGCTGGCGCTGCCGACGAACCTCTGGACGAGGGACACAACACCGAGGGAAAACTTAAAGACTATATCTTCCTGAAACGGACACAGGAAAGTCAAAACTGAAGCAAAGACGTTTTTTAAATAAAAAGACAAAACTATGCCAAGAAATTAATGTTTTAAGACATAAAAGAATGCTCCTTAGAGTTGTTTCAATTGTTCCAAAATCACTGCAATTTTTTTTTTAAAGAAAAAGATAACAGCTGTAATGCCAAGACCTTTAGCTATGATTGATTGGTGGAACTACCAGGTTATTGCCACTTGTGGTTATGATGCGCACCACCCACTTTGTAAGGGAAAATGGTGATAGACGATGACGAAAAAGAAAAAAAGATAGTATTAACTCCTTTGGAGCAAAAATATGATTCGAGCCATCGAGTCAGTAACCAAGAACCCGCCATGAGTCTAAGGTAAGTGGAGAACCCATCTAATTACCTGGGATGGAAATGACAACCAAAATACGTCTCAAGGTGATAATTAACAACGTGCTGAGAAGTCCAACCCCTTACCCCTTCTCACCTGAAAATCTGAGCAGAGGTTCTCGCAGTTGAGTCGATACAGAACCTCGAAAGGCTCACGCCTCGGCAGGAGGTTGCTCGCCATCTCTCTCTTCTCGGGCTTCAACAGGGCCAGCATCCGCTCTGCGCCAGAAATGCGGGGCTGTTTATTTCAACATCTACGGCTTCTCCCACCACGGGGTTGATGCGCATCAACGCCAAATAAAGCAACCCGCCCCTACCATCCACTTTAGATCGTATTAAGCACGACACCCATTATTTTGTCCACGACGAAGGACCTTCATACTGACGGGGTGCTAAGTACTGTATAGGATCTCGTCCTTGGCATGAGACCCCAAGCACAACTATCATACACATCATTCACTCCTTCCATAGTCAACCCTTTCTCTCTCAACCGCACTCACATAATCACCCTCCATTTTACGCGGTCTTCCAACCACTTCTCACACTCTGACACTCCACAAACTCCTCTACATTCTTTTTACATAACCATACCACCTAAGGACATTCAGTTACAACCTCATTCGCACCATAACCATCTCTTAACCAGTCGTTACTCACTCCTTTTTCCCTTTCGCACACCACCACCTCTCACAAGTAGGTCAATTTGCTCCGCTCTTATTCAAGATTTTTCTTTTCTCCTTCTAGGCCAGTGTCACTCCTATACACTGTTGGCACCAGCACATACTCTAGTGCAGTTTCCTGGCGCATTCTACACTCAAACCTTTACCATTCACTACCGCTCTAATCGCCAGAGACTTTCCTACCATTTAAATCCTTGTGATCACAATCAACTTCATCTGAACCGCTACCACTTACAATACACCCAAGATACTTAAAACTTCCCACTTGATCAAGGGTGACATCACACCCCACTACATCTTCAAACCCCCAAATCCTTACTCTTTTAACTCCTTCCTCTCACACATCCAGTCAAAAGCTACAATCAATATTTTCAAATCTCTCTCACTCTCAGCCACCAACACTCTGTCAACAGCATATTCAGAACCCATCCTTCATTAACCTCACACCCCTGTCCCTCATCCATAAATATATCAAACAGGAAAGGTGAAATCACACATTCTTGTCTAACACCCCCGCACACGTTAAACCACTCATTCCGGCTACCATTCACCCTAACGCACGCCTTACTGCTAACCCACACTTCACATCATCCAATAATTTACCACACACTTCAAAGATTCTTGGGTATAGTGTTGCATATATAGCCCCCCACCCCCCGGCCTCAGTGCTCTGAGTAGTCTCGGGACTGAGTTAGGAGGCACTGGACAATATTTCTCCCAGACATCTCCATTTTAACCGTCTATTTACCACTTTCTATTCCACCCCTTTCTCAACTATCTCTCATGGGGTGTAGAGCGAGGCGTACCTGCAAATGGATAGGCGCCTATAGATCTTCCACACATTTTCACTTGCTCCATTTTTAAAAAAATTTATGAGCCCATCTGGCGACTGCCTACTTGGGCATAAGTCGCCGTACTCACTACAGGTACGACTAAGCTCTAGTAAAAAGCAAATAACAAATAAGGATTAAAAGGTCTAAAAACATAAAAAGAAAAAGCAAAAGGGTAACGAGTACGAAGCGCGCTCCAGCACCGGGGGTAAGCCCGCCTCCCCCCGGCGCAAGAGCATGCGACCCACAGCAAACAGGCAAATAAAATGGAGGAGGCCGGCCTCCCCCAAAAGTCGTAAATTCCACAAGTCAGTGTGCACGAATCCGTCCCGAGTACAAGGGACAAGCGGTAGCGACCCCGCTGGTCCCGGTAACGGGACAGGTAACGCGAAGATGTGCCGAACAGTCTGGGGAACAACGCAGACATAATAATAAATTACAGACGAATGATCCATCAAATGGCGGTGCGTCCCGCGAGTGTGTCCAATTCGGAGACGACAGAAAGCAACCTGAAGCCGTCGCGGCATGGGGGGGTAGGTCCATGGGAACAGTCGCGGCGCAATGGCACGCAACTTTAAGTTCCCCTCGACCGTCTCCCATCTTCTTTGCCAAGCTGCCCGTATTCCTGCCATGTAATCGGTGTGAGCAAGAGCGAAACGCTGGTCAGGTCGCCGAGTCCTCACGGACTCTTTGGGGCCATGGTCGGCGCGCTCATTCCCCGCAATTCCTACATGTCCAGGAAGCCAGCAGAAGATAATATTGATATCCGCCCGCCTCGCCCAAGCCATGGCGTCAATGATATCACGAACCGAGATTCCAATGCCTCAAGAGCACTCAGGGCACTTTGCGAGTCGCTATAAATCACAATCCGGTCTCCGAACAGGGCACGTCGCGTTATCTTACGTATCGGGCGGTGTATTACAACCAGCTCGGCCGTGAAGACAGATGTAACGTCCCGCTGACTTCAAACTGAGGGGATACGGCGTGGAAACCGTCCCACCTCTTGGGACTTGGAGCCATCCGTATACACTGGCACAGTTCCAGCGTGACACGAGGTGTGCTCCAAAAAGGTCGCATGCAATACTCCCAGCGCAGTACAAGCTTTGGGAGCAGAAGCGTGGCGACAAATAGTCAAAGGTGGTACCCTCCAGGGTGGCGTCCTGGGCAGAACCAGGGGCGCCATCGGCCCGAGAGCTATACCTAGCTCTCGAACGAGTTTCCTAGCACTAAACCCAAAGGGCTTAGGGTATGACTGGCGTCTATTGGCGGCATAGACACCGTCGAGAGCAGATGCGGATGCAGTCAGAGCTGTTGGAGACTGAGGGAGGCGCCGGGCTCGCGTGTACAGGCGAATAATGCACTTTGCATGGCGCAGAGGGAGTGGCATTTCCCCAACAGCGACAAGTTCTCAATGGGTAAGTGGAAAAGGCACCGGTCGCCAGGCGAAAGTAAGTGTGGTGGATCGAGTCCACCTTCCGCAATACACGCTCGGCTGCGGAGGCATAAAATTAGCATCTCTAGTGGAGCTTCGAACAAACAAAGGATCGATAAAAAAGTAAGGCAGTAGCCCTATCAGCGCCCCAAGCGCTGAACGTCACGGAACGGAGAATATCCATGGCGCGGGTACAAGAGACCCTAAGGCTGCGAATATGAGCCTCCCAAGTGAGGCGTCGGTCAAATAAATACAAGACGAAGGAAATGGTGCGAGTCCACAACTTCAATGCGCACCCTATTGAGAAACAATTCTGGGTCAGGGTGGAGCCGTGGATGGCGGCAGAAGTGCACCACCTTAGTCTTGGCCAAGGAAAACCTAAACCTGAGGGCTTCGGCATAGCGAGAGACGCGGTTCAATGCCTGTTGGAGTCGACGCTCCAGAGTTGGCATCTGGGCCGCGCCAAAAGAGATCGAAAGGTCGTCCATGTAGAGCGTAGCGAGAACATCTTCCGGCAGCACCGAGGTGATGTCGTTGATGCTCGGACAAAGAGCGTGACACTGAGGACACTTTCCTGTGGGACACCCTCTTCCTGCTCCTTTGGGTCGGAGGGCGCTCCCCTCATCCGTACGCGGAATCAACGATCTCGCAAAAATTCAGATATAAACATTGGGAGGCGTCCCTTCGCCCCAATCTCTATGATACCGTATCGCCATGAGGTATCATAGGCCTTCTCCAGATCGAAAAATACCGTGGCGTAGTGCTGTCTACGAAGGAAGGCCTCGCAGACGGCATTTTCCAGTCGGAGCAGAGCATTCGACGTGGAGTGGAACTTGCGGAAGCCGCATTGTGCAGAAGACAGATGGCCTCCGCTGTCCAGAAAAAAGGCTAATCTAACATCAACTTACACACGCAAGATGTTGGAGATATTGGGCGGAAACAGGCAGGGGTAGAGTGATCTCTCCCTGGTTTGCGAAAAGCGAGCACAGTAGCGATTCGCCAGGAATCTGGGAGGATACCCTCTACCTAGATCCTGTTGAACAAATCTATCAGAAAGACGATGCCTTACTCACCCACGTGTCGAAGTATGGCGTACGGGACATCGTCTGGACTAGGGGCGTGTCTGCGCACGAAGCAAGACCGGAACGCAACTCACTCAGAATAAACCTGTCGTTGAAGGGTTCTCTGCTTCTGGAAGTAAAGTGCAGTGGGCGGCCTTCTGCGACATCACGACGCGCATTGAATGCTGGCGGAGCAGCATTCCGGCTAGAGAATGCGATCACGAAGGATTCCGCCACGGACGCAGGGTCCAAAATTGCGGTCCCATTCTCCTGGAGAACGGAAGGTGGGTCCTGCGAGAACTTGCCCCGAATCCTTTTGACTCGTTTCCACACCTCTGCTAGAGGGGTTCTTCTCGATTGAGACATCAGTCATTTCCTGAAATGCGGGAGGTAGCCGCTCATAAAATAATAGTTGAATAGGAAAGTGATCACTACCATGGAGGTTATCGACTACTCCCAACCCTATATCAGGCTCTGCATCCGGAGGGCCAAAGATAAATCGAGGCAGGAAGATGAAGCGTTTCACGGGCAGTGATGCGTAAACTCATCCACATTTAGGACACCTATCTCCAGTTCGTCGATCAAGTCGGCAAGGACTTGACCCCTGGGATTAATCGAGTAATCTTCCCAGAGGGGGTGTCTACCATTCAGATCTCCGAGCAAGAAAAGGGGTCTCACCAACCATGCCACGACGCGGCGGAAGTCCCCTGCGTCAAAGTTGGCTGACTGTGGAATGTACGCAGAAATAACGTTATACTTCCTATTCAGGTGCAGCTGAACAGCTACTGCCAGAAAGGAGGTATCTATAGCAAAAGAGGAACAGAGGCATCATGCGGGGTGTAAATCGCGCATCCTCCTGCCCGGTCCCCATCCCGTGGTGGTGAGGGCGCAAAACACTTATACCCCGGGTGGATGTGCAGGGGGCACGCGCCCAACATGGTCTCCTGCAAAAAGATAGTTAACGGGGAACGGGAGGAGACGAGCGTCCGCACATCCTCCCAGTTAACCCAGAGTCCGCGGCAATTCCATAGGAGGAATATGCCCTCCAGGCCTAGCTTAGAGGAGATGCTGGGGCCCTATTCGAAGAGAAGACCCTCACGAGAATGGCCGTACGTTTGCCATCTCAGGCGCTGTCGCCTTCGAGGACTTATCGGGGGAGGTTGGGCTCGCCATGAGTCTTTTCCTCCCTCCGCCTCGAAACCTTAAGCCAGCGGGGATGCCTCTTTTGGAGGATCCACCGTCTCCGAGCCACCAAGCCTACCACTGGGTGAGTGTAGAGCCGAAGCTCCTTTCTTGCTGTCCTCTTTTCGGGGAGAAGCTTTAAGAGCCCCGGAAGATGGCCTCACGACCAACTTCGGGGGTGTTGCCTCCTGCGAATCTAACAACATTGTGTGGAGGCACGCAGCTGTTTCGCCTTAAGGGAAGCGGTCACGCTGGTGGAAGCCCTGGTTTTAGCCGGGGCTGAGTGAGCACTTCGTGCCGCCAGCTTTATCAGGGGAGCGTCCGGGGTGGGCAGAGCCCGCAAAAGGGTTCTGAATAGGCGTGGAAACGACCGTGCTCGTAGGCCTGGATGGGCCAGGAGCAGAGGGTGTCTTTCTCAATATTGAGGCATAGGACATCCCAGGTAGCACAGGGCGCGCCAGGACCAAGTCAGCCTCGCAAAATGAGAGACGATCCTGAGCTGAACGGCCAGGTTTTCCTTCTCAAGGAGCTACGCACCACATTGCTTCGAAGACGCGGGGTGCGGTTCTCCGGAATTGACACACTTGGCCACACACGATTTGGACTTATCGTGTGCGGCCTTGGAGCAACTTACACAGACTTTGCAGGTCGACAGGAGATTCATATGGCCAAAGCAGTGGTAGTAGTACCTCCGCGGCAGTGGCACGAATGCCTTCACGCGGTAGCGATACCAACCGGCACGTACCAACTCAGGAAGCTTATCACAGTCGCACGTGACGAAGAGTGTAGGGGTGGGTCTCGAGGCCCCTACCTGTTTTCTCATCACACGCTCGACTTTGACTGCTCCATGGTCGGTAAGCTATAAGGTGATGTTATCTATGGAGTATTCAACAAGTTCCTTGGCATAAACCACTCCTTTCACGAAGTTCATGGTAGAGTGCGGCGTCACACTCACAGGCGTGCCATCAAGTGTCCGAAGGGCACTAATCATGGCCGCCTTTGAGCTATTCGACGCATTGGCCAAAAGGCTCCCGTCAGAGAAACGGGTCACCTTCGGCTCTCTACCAATCACACTAGCTAGAGCCCTCCTCTAATAGATTATGTTGCCCTTGGCCAACATGGTGCCATCAGTGGAGCGAATAAAAAGGAAGCGTTTGAAGCCAGCGGGCTCGAAAACGCCAGGTAACCTCTGAATGAGGGGCCACGGCGTAATCGAGGCTCCGCTCTGCGTACTTTTGGTCTTGGTCAGGGACTCCCCACCCGGGGAAGCAGCGGGGCCGGACTTGCCTATCTTAGCCTGGTCGCTTCTCGAAATGGCAGCCCACCCGTCCGTCCCCGCGGATGGAGAGGAGCCCTTAGTCTTTTTGGTCTTGTTCCTGCCTTTTCTTTTTAGGAGAGGACGACGGGGAGTGAACTCGCTTCTCTACCCCGCCGGCAGAAACCCCAAGGCCAGATCCTTCTCCGAAATGGAGAAGGTCTTGGGTCTCATAGGGGCACCAGCAGGGGAAGCAGATCCCTCCCTTCCCAGTATGGCCTCGGGGGCCCGAGCCGTCTGAGGAGGACCTTGCACAGGAGAGGACTTGGGTTCAGTGCTTGGCACTGAGCACAGGTCCGACATCATGGAAGGTCCCCTGAGAAAAAACAAGGGGTGGAGCTGCCCAAAGGCGGCGCCGGTGATGGTAGAGGGAAAGGTAAAAGAAAAGAAAAGGATTTTTTTAACCCTTTCACTGCGTGTGATCATCAATATCATGTCACACGAAACTCCCACCAGTGACGCGTGACATGATATTCATGCCATAGATTGAATCGTTTCTAGTTATCTTCCGACATGGCATAGCAATTTATTTCGTCATTAGAGCATACTTTTCCTTCTCGGGTACATATATTATTACCGTTAATTCAGAGTCAAAATTACTGTCCTTCAAAATGTCAAGGAGGAGAGTGTTACCGGTGAAAATTACGGAATACTTAGAGATAGGTGACGGTGATTTAGAGATGGAATTATTGAGTGATAGTGAGGGTGATGATTTAATGAATGTTGAAAATCCTGCACTTAGTGATTTTAGTGAACAAAATGTTGATTTATCCAATGATGAAAGCAGCAATCGTTCACAATCAGCTCCTGCTGCGGGAAAGCGTAAACGTGATACATTTTATAACTGGAAAAATCTTGGTAACAATGTTGGTGAAATAAGGCGTAATGAAGTGTTTAGTGGAGAAAATAAAATTACATTCGCAAATAGCAAAAGAACTTACTGCTACTCGTGAACCTATTGCAATGAACATAGTTGCACCAAGGCTGAGAGGAAGACATTTCTTTGCTTATCATCAAACAAAATCCTTCAAAACAATGCCGTGTATGCTATCTGCATGGTATACGTAAGACTACAAGATATGTTTGCCAAACTTGTACAGACAAACCATGTCTTTGCCTTGAGCCTTGCAACAAACTTTACCACACTCAACTTAAGTACTAAAGGTAAGGTTGATTTTTATGATGTTTTTAATAAAAAATATGCGCACAATTTAAATATTTAGCAATTTTATAATGTTCTTTAAATACTGTAACTTAATGTGGTATAAACATACAAAAATATTGCATCTATTCTTGTTTATAGTACGTAAAGCCCGAGTTTGCTATTTTCACGCATTTCTGAAAAATGACTCCCTCGGCACTGGCGTTCCACAAGGGTCCACAGCGAAAGGGTGAAGGACTCATCATTGGGCATGGTGACCCTATGTAATTCACGGGATGCACACGCACATCACGCCCATGCAGTAGCCCGCTCTGCGAGGGGTGAATACGGGGCCGGCAGAACCAGCTGTCGCCATTTGAGGACACTCCTCCTGCCTAGTGACCTGACAGCCCATCAGCATGGCTGCTCCAACTTTGGCACGATGTAAAACTGATAGACAGGCAAAGGAGGGAAAAAGGGTATGGTGAAGGTGTGGGTGGCGATGAAGCAGGTTAGCCACCTTCCCCTGTCGGAGCTCAAGGGTGAGGGAACATTATCCCCTCCTCCCTCAGCCCTGAATCGGGATGTTTGGGTGAGAGGAAGGTGGTCAGCGTCTACCCTGTGAAATTAGAGGCCGACCAGAGAAAGTTGTGGGAGAGGTTGTAGGGAAAGTGAGGAAGTAGGGTAAAAAAACAGGTTGTCAGAAAAAAAAGTAGAAGAGGCTAAGCTGGGTCTGGACGGGGCGGTGAGTCCCGTCAGCACGGCGGCCAGGAAGGCAAATCGCCACGCCCCTTATGGGGTTCACTTGCTCCAGCTTCACTTCTTACAAACTTTGGGCATGATAAGGCCATCACTCTCATTCTATCACCCATTTATATCTCCTACAACTATCTACCGATACCCATTCCCATCCATCACTTTTACCAGAACTTCTCCCTCCTCAGCTTCATTTCTCCCATTACAAGGTCCATGCACTAAAACCATGGGTGGTTTCACCCAGGCAAATCAACTTCATCCCCATAATTCTCAACCTCACAAATCCATATACAACCATTGATTGCATTATGCCCCCCCCCTCCTCCCCAAAAAGCACTGCCACACCTCCACCTCACACCCCATACAAACTCTTCATTCCCTTTCATGCATATCTCACATAGCGCAAGCATCTGCCATCTCCCCCATCTTAAAGCCAATGACTACCATTCCCCTCTTCCTTTCATCACACTCCACGCACCCACTTGATTCACACATTGATGCAGATTAAACGGCCTGACTGAGAGGGGTCTCCGAAAACCCCAGCCATTACAATGAGTGTCAAGCTCCTAGGGCAAATCTTTCCAGACCCCATGGCCCATATCCAGGTCTAGCTGCCTTTTAGGAAACATACCCAAAGAATCTATGGGAATTCTTCCTGCCTGACATTCTTACTTAAGCCACCTACACTTTCTTCACACATCTCTCCATTACAATCTTTCTTGCAGAGATGCCCTCATTGGTTTTCTCTTCTAGTTTGGGGTTACAACCTAGTCAAGTGGAAGTTAAGCTAAGCTACATTGGGTGTGGTAAGTCGCTGGATAGAGTCGAATTCGGGCCGACTTTTCAGCGGTTGCCGTACGCTGATAGCCGTGGTTCGGAGCCCACATTAAACTGTAGGTCCACACAGCATATATATATATTTATTTTAGGGCCCATCTGGCGACTGGTCCACACAGCAGACATAAAAGGCAAAAGGCAGCAATTTATTACTTTTCCTTAATTTTAACTAACAGCAACATGCGATTATTACACCAGTGTGTGAGTTAGCGACCGAGCGTTGTTCGGACGTTAAGTGAGAAAGAAAAGAAATAAATCCTTCGACAGATCCAACAATCCTGTATGCAGCAGTCGTGGGGAGGTCACCAAAATGCAGTTCCTTACTCGTCATTTCCTGTTGGCTGCTTTCGATATTGAGGGCGAGGGCAGAGCTGAGTCGAGCTCGCAAATTCGAGCCCAGGCCCGCCTCGACGTGCGCGTGCAACGTCTTCTTGTAGACGTTGAGGACGAGCGGGTCTGGATGGAAGGGTTCGTTGAATTCATCAACCAACACAGACAATCTCCGGATCTCCTCGTTCAGCGCGTTCGAGACCTAAGATGGGAAAATCGATGGTCATACCATAAAATCCAGTGTCTTGGAGCCTTCCAAAATGATGATGATGACTTAATGAATAAATCCATAGGGAGGGGGGTGAGTGGGGAAAACTAGGTTCTTGAGTTAACCGATAGTGTACTTCTTACTTTGTGGCCCCAAGGTTCTCTTCAGTCCAAACCTGGCAGTACCTAGGAATGCCGCCACTGCGAATGGTCTTCTACAGAGGTCTCCAAGTGAGGTGACCGGATAGTAGGCTCCGAGGTGTTTTAGGGAAGGGTAAGCGAGAATCAGATGAGTGGTGTTGTCCGTCAGTTGGCGGTTGCAGGGTAGGGGGGCGCAGTGTCCTGATGGTAGGCGGTGCTGGAGATTCTGGTTCCACGGCCGAGGGTCGTTTCCAAGAGGGTTGGATGGCGGGTGGGACATGTTGAAGTAGGGTGTTGTTTGCCTGCCCCCCAACTGACACTAGGTGAAGTGGGTGTGTAGGTATTTTAATGTTTTCTGTTTTGGTTGTATTAGGGGAACTCTTGCCGGTAGGTGGGAGCAATGGGAAGCGAGGGCAGGTGGATGCAGGGATGGAGAGGGTGTGTAGTGCATAGGTGGGGTGTGGCAACTTGGTGAAGAATTGTGTGCCCACCATGTCTAGGTGGTCGCTGATGGGTAGGGGCATTGGGATGTTTTTTGTGCCGCTGGGTGCGATGCGGAGAGCTGTCGTTTGTGTTTTTGTATTTTCTCAAAGTTTGTCTTTTGTCTTTTTGTATTTTCTCAAAGTTGCTGTTGGATAAGGTGGGCGCCCATGCTGGGGATGCGTAATTTAGGGTGGTGCGGATGAATTGTTTGTATAGTATGTTGCGTTTCTTTTTGTTGCCTGAAGTTGGCCTTTGTGAGTGGAGTGTCCTGAGGGCATTTAGTTTTATTGTGGGTCTGGTAGTGATGTGTGTGTTGCAAAAGTGATGCCTGGATTCAGGGTGATGCACAGTAGGGTGGGGTAATGGTTGACTGAGAGTTGTCCTTGGAGTGTGAGAACACCCTACGTGAGGCTAAGTTGCAATTGAACTTCCAATTCCTAGCTGGTTGGTGGGCCGGTAGCACAGGAGGAGGGGGAGGGAGGGGGCGCTGTAAAATTTGGCAAGCTGTATTACTTTACCCCCACCCATGGTCGTTTTAGGCAAACCGAGTAGTGCAAAAGGATGCCACAGCATGTGATCTTTCCCAGGGGTGTTTTATAGGTTATACTGAAATTGGTTTTGAAATGGTCAAGGGAGCGGGGGATGGGGGGGGCACGATAGGATGAGAAGGGGAGTGTTTAGGGTTTGCTATGGGGATAGGCTGGGGGTTTGTTATTTTTTTTTATTCATGTAAGGGTGTGGGGGAGTAGTGCTCTAAAAGCAAGTAGGAAAAATGGTTCGGCGATCTAGAGTGGCTTCGGATTGGTGAATGTATATACCTAATGATAAACCTGCAATCGATCCAGTTTCTTGATCACTTTAGAAGACCAAACATTTTGTTATAGCCCTACGACAAAGAGGACGAGAGTCATCGATCACAGCAAATATTGGAATCAAAAAGAGCCCAGAAGGATCAGATTTAAGACATAAGATTTCGGAAAAGACCCAAAGTTGAAGGTACAAGAGAGGGACTCGAGTGGTTACAAGTCCACCCCTCTCAGGAAAGAAACCTAAGCCCTCTCACCCGCCGTTCGACATCTTCGACAATGGTGCAAATCTTGTCCTTCATCTTGACAGTGATGGCATCTAGCTCGGTCTCGGTGTGATCTAACTGCGAGTAAAGATTCTTGCGATTCTCAATCCGTCGCTCACGCTCTGCCCAAGCTCGCTCCTGGATGCCAGACACGAGTTTCTGCAGCTCGCTAATGAAGGCAAAAGAATCGCAACATTTTTAACTCCTTTCTTGCACCACCCATTAATGGTAAATCATGTCAATTAAATGAGACCATAAGAGCAAAAGAACAAATTAACTCGTTTAATTCACATACTAATAATGCTTGCCAATGAAAGAGGGAATCTCTTAGAAACCAGGTCTGAATATTGGATCTGAAAATGTAATAAACATTCGCCGAGCAAATAAAAAGACTCAGTTCAATGGAAAAACTTGATTCAGGAGTGAAGATGGAAGCCAGTTAATTCTGAAACAAGTCTCCAGAATCAAGTTTTTCCGTTGAACGGAGTATTTTTTTTTTGCTCATAGGAGAAACTCTAGGGAGTGGTAGAACTAATCAAGTGCTAAAATTCCTGCTACAACCACTTATTCGGGCCAGGAAACTGCATATCTAAAGCATCATAAACAAACCATTTAAAAAGGGGACAATTCAAAACCAGTATGAATACTACTAAAGTAGTCATCTACAGGTCGTAGATATATATCCCTATGTCTCACACTCATTCATGAAATGGGTGAAGACGCTAGACAAACACACACACTGGTATAAATAACCCGATGAAGGTAGTGTCATCTCCACATCCTCGTAGGTCACCGTGTAAAAGTGTGAGGAAGATGCGAAAGTAAAAATGACAGTAGCTGTGCTAAGAATGAGAAAATTATAAATGGTCTACTGAGAAGCAAACCTTTTAATTATGTTTAACATCTTGATTCCTTTTTGAAGATTTAATGCGAAATAGCAACGAGGGCGAAGCGCGCAGAAAGTTAATAGAGGAAGAACTATAAATTGGTGAAACTAAAGGGAGTAAAAAATGCATGAGAGTCACAGATCTTCCTGCAGTCATTGGAGCCTGGAAAAATAACTGCCAGTGTTGGGGTAAGTAGGGCAATCCTCCAGATGTCAGCTACAGAAGATTGCCTATATCACACCTGAACCACCTCTCCTACCCCCTTCCCTAACAGCCCCAAACACGGATGAATGGACGAAAAGTGGTAGGCGACTGGCCTATGAAATTAGCTGCCGATTGAGAGATGTGAAAAAGAGTTTAGTAAAGAAAGTGTCCCAAAACAGGCAGAATGAGGATGACTGAGGAAATAAAGCTCAGGTAGACCCAATCTAGTTTAAGAGTACAGGGGGCAACTGGGCAGGCACTGCATGTCCCTCCTCCAGGTACCAGGCGTAAGTCTAGACGGGGCTCCACCATGCAGGGACTTTAGAATGGTTAAGAGTAAAAACAGTATGAGTGGGCTTGTAATGACAGAGCATGGTCCATTCACCCGAGGAATAAAAAAAAAAGTGTATGATAGGGCTTGTAATGATGGCCTGGTCTGTTTACCTGGCCCAAAGAGGTGAATGATTGGGATTGTGATGACAAAGCATGGACTGTACAACCAAGGGCAAAAAAGGTATATAATAGGGCTTGTATTGACAGAGCATGGTCCATTCACCTGAGGAATAAAAAAGGTATATGATAGGGCTTGTAATCACATAGCATGGTCTGTTCACTTGACAAAAAAGATGTATAATTAGGTTTGTATTGACAGAGCATGGTCCGTTCAACCAAGGGGAAAAATGGTGTGATAGGGCTTGTAATGGCAGAGCATGGTCCATTCAACCTCAGAATAAAAAAAGGTGTATGATAGGGCCTGTAATGACAGAGCATGGTCTGTTCACCTGACAAAAAAGGGGTGTATAATTGGGTTTGTATTGAGGGAGCATGGTTCATTCACCCGAGGAATAAAAAAAGGATGTATGATAGGGCTTGGAATCACAGAGCATGGTCTGTTCATTTGACAAAAAAGGGTATATGATTGGTTTTGTAATGACAGAGCATGCACCGTTCAACCAAGGTAAAAAAAGGTGTATGATATGGTTTGTAATGACAGAGCATGGTCCATTCACTCGAGGAATAAAAAAAGGTGTATGATAAGGCTTCTAATCACAGAGCATGGTCTGTTAACCTGACAAAAAAATGTGTATAATTGGGTTTGTATTGACAGAGCATGGTCCGTTCAACCAAGGGGGGGGGGGCGTGTGCTAGGGCTTGTAATGACAGAGCATGGTCCATTCAACCAAGGGAAAAAAAGGTGTATGATAGGGCCTGTAATGACAGAGCATGGTCAGTTCAACTAAGGGGAAAAAAGATGTGGACTAGGGCTTGTAATGACAGAGCATGGTCCATTCACCCGAGGAATAAAAAAAAGGTGATGATAGGGCTTGTAATGATAGAGCATGGTCTGTTCACCTGACAAAAAAAAGGTGTATGATTGGTTTTGTAATGACAGAGCATGGACTGTTCAACCAAGAGGGAAAAAAGGCGTATGATTGGTTTTGTAATGACAGCATGGACCGTTCAACCAAGGGGAAAAAAAGGTGTATGATAGGGCTTGTAATGAAAGAGCATGGTCCGTTCAACCAAGGAAAAAAAAGGGTAGTGACTCATAAAAGCATCTGTATGTCACAAAAAGTAGTTCCCCACACCACCTTTTTATACACTATTAAGTACAAAGTTACCCACCCTTTTTTACCGTGTCCTTTCACCCTATTCTACTTTCAATCCTGCAATTTCAGACATCTGGACAGACCACTAGACCAAACATCCCTTAAACAGGAATACAGCCTGAACCTAGGGTCAAACGACACTCCATTCGCACATCCCTTACAATCGCCTCAAAATAGGGACCGCCAAAAGCCTGGGTCAGACGGCACTCTGACCGTCATATCACCTCGAAATATGAACGGCCTAAAGGTCAAAGTACATTTAAGAGTGTAGATAAAAGGAGAGAGAGATAAGACAGGGGGGGAGGGGTCACTTACCTGCCGATGCCTTTGCCCCTCTGCGTGTGTTGGTCAAACTTAGTGACGACCGCCGTCTTCGAAATACACTCCTCAAACTTCCTCTCGAAGTCTTGGAACTCGAAGTAACGACTCGAGAACCCTTCGGCGAACCCACTGTCTGGCGGAGAATGAGCACATAAATGAAATGCATTTAAAGTAAAAAATGAAGGGGAAAATCAACGTGGTCACCCCCCCCCCTCGATCCATAAAGTGGTTAATAAACTTAGTAGATCAAATGTGAAGGGCACAAAGCGCATTTTCTAAGAAGAACCACTTGGGGCGCTACAGGTATGGAGGTCGCACGACTCTCCTGAAACTACAGGATCGATGGAGAGAAAGAAGTAGTCGAATTATTGCACCCCTCCCCGCACCCGCCAACAGCTGACTGGTGGCTCCAATATAGGATAGGAGGCAAGAGATGTCCATGCACAGTACAACAACGGGTTTCAGTGGACCCTGCCGCCAGGGACACCCCCCCCCCCTTCCCTGTGTAGAATGTTACACCTGGCACCCGAAGGAGGAGTACATCCTCAGCAGTTTCACACTAGACTGAGACTACACAGGCTTTATTACTTCTAGCATCTCCAATTTAGTCTGTTTTTTTTTTTAATTTTCCTTACAAGGCCCCACCTTCCAGGCCCCAATGCCTTGAAGATCTACGGCTTTTCCACACATTTTCACTTTTTCTAACGTCACCACTTTCTTTACAGATCTCTTTCTACAAACTTTCTGCGGGCAATGCCCTCGTTGGTTTTCGTACTCATACCTAGATACTCCTGACACGTAACCAGAATTCTATGGTCGCTGGTTCGTGTCAAAACACTACAGCTTCTCCCTCCAAAAAGGACTGGCCCTGGTGCCTTCTAACTTGCCACCGTTCATCATACTGATCTTTATGTGCATTTTATTATCCGGTCGAGGAATCTGGTACACGATGGAAGCGATAGATGGCACTACACCATCCAACCTTGCCTGAGAAGAAATTCCCGACGCCGCGCAGTGTCAACTCACTATTGGAAATTCCTTTGGCCTCATTGACCCTGACGGAGAGGGTCTCCTTGGCCGACACGAAGAAAATCCGCTGTTCCGCCCGAGCCCTCTCTACCACCTTCAACTCATTCACCAGGAAATCCACCGTCCGCTCCAGGTGCTGCTTCCGAACCTGTCCAAAATTGGGAGAAGTAAACAATCACAAATAGCAGCAGGAACTCCCCTAGAGGATATGTTAGTAATGGCAAAAGTGTATTGCCACTTGGAGTAATCACCAGTGATTTGTTAAGTTTTAAGGTAAAAGCGAATTTAATGGTGTGCAACTTTATTCACTACACATTTGCCTATCTCTGGGATGTAGTAATCAACATGGGCTCTGAAACACAGGTGACTACAACATACATCTTCCATCAGGTCAACCCAACTCCCATTGCCATCAAACGACTTAACTAGCTCATGGCAGTAAGTGGTGTTGCACTTGGTCCTTACTAAAAGTCTCAATATTATGCTGAATATAAATGTAAAATCCTGCGAGCCTAAATCCGAGTTCTCATAGGCTCTGAATTTAATTCACCAGCACAACTTCAGTACATCGTAACGATGTGCATCAGAATAAAAACCTTTTCTAATTTTTCCTGATGGGTATCCTATGAGGCCGCTGCCTTCATAATCACCAGGACACTAACTACCCTGCTAACAAAGATCCACGCCAGCAGCCATGTGTAATCTAAGGCAGTACTAAACAATTATATCGTAGCTGAGAAGCAACAAAAATATGATAATTGTGTAGACTCAAACTCAAAATCTATGCATCTGCATTCGAACACACCTCCACTATCTGACGAGCCTACAATAACTAACAACCATCCGAGACGTGATAAGAAAGAAAAGTCAGAGAAAGCTGCTGCTAACAACATCCATTCATGAAAAAAAAAAATATATAAGAACTAAGAAACAAGCCATGCAAACTGTTTACTACTACAGAATTAAACTACAAAGCAAACAAGCATTTTGTGAGGATCCCAGCCAGGAAAAAGGTGCTTAAGACCAACTTTACTCCAAGCAACAAAATTGATACAAAGTTTGCATAATTTTTGTTTCTATTCTAAAGAGAACAATTTAGAAAGTTCAATCCCTAGAAATATATTTATCCCAGCCCCTAATTATGTGGTGGTGGAATAATAAACGGTATCCCATGCCGTCGCATAAGGGAGGGCATTTGTACATTTGAGTACCATTGCTTATTCATAATTGTTCAGGAGGCTTTGAAATATATACACTCCAATTGAATCCAACCTTAATCAAGAAGTATGAAACTACCCTTCATTAACGAGGCGTTTGGCAAAAAAGGAAGTAAAATATATTCATTGAGGTGTTTGTCGAGAAAGGAAGTAAAATACGTTCATTAAGGATGTGTTTGGTGGGAAAGGAAGTATAATACGTTCATTAATGAGGTGTTTGGCGAGAGAGGAAGTATAATAAGTTTATGAACGAGGTGTTTGGCGAGGAAGGAAGTATAATACGTTCAGTAATGAGGTTTAGCGGTCTAATACGTTAATTCAAGTGTTTGGTAAAAAATGAAGTATAATACGTTCATTGATGAGGTGTTTGGCGAGAAGGGAAGAACAATACGTTCATTAACGAGTCGTTTGGCTAGGAAGGAAGTATAATACGTTCATTAACGAGTCGTTTGGCGAGAAAGAACTTATAATACGTTAATTAACGAGGTGTTGGGCGAGAAAGGAAATATAATACGTTAATTAAATAGGTGTTTGGAGAGAAAGGAAGTATAATACGTTCAGTAACGAGATGTTTAGCGAGAAAGGAAGTATAATAGTTCAGTAACAAGCTGTTTAGCGAGAAGGTAAGTATAATACGTTCATTAACGAGGCGTTTGGCGAGAAAGGGAGTATAATAAGTTCATTAACAATGTGTTACGTGAGAAGGAAAGTATAATAAACTCACCGGACAAAATATTAGTCACTTGTAACCATAGTAAGGGCCTCTTGCACGCCACTTTGCTCCATATGTTCAGGCCATAAAATTCTGTGTGAAATGGGTGGTGAAGGACCAGAATTGAGGTTTAGTAGCAATTCCTGCCCGGAAGCAAATCGATTTGCAAGTACAAGCCTGGAGATTCTACGACGGTCCCTGTCTGTCAACACCTTCCGTCCGCATTTCTGGTGAAGTTTTTCGCATTTTGGTAGTTCTGCCATTACTTGTAAATCCGGATGACTGTACTCATTGAAACACTGCCAAATTTCGTCACCTCCTTCACATGAACATCCTTGGCGCGGCCAAATGCAATCACACCTTGTTGACATTCCATGACGTCGCTTTTCCGGCCCATATTAAGTAGAGCTGATTTGCTATCTACAGATCTTCAAGCCGTCCGCAACACAAATAAAGCCTAACTAACGTTTCAACGTAAACTAAGCTAAGCTTTTCGGCTGCCTAAAGTACCTACACGCTTCAGATGTTAAATTATGTTGTTTTTTTCTCCCTAGGTGACTAGTTTTTTGTCCGGTGAGCTTACGTTAATTAACAAGATGTTTGACGCTAAAGAAAGTACAGGTATATTATTGGTGTTTAGTGAGAAATGAAGCATAATACGTTCATTAAGGCGTTTGACAATGACGTGTAATACGTTGATTAACGAGGTGTTTGGCGATAAAGGAAGTATAAAACGTTCATTAACGAAGTATTTGGCGAGAAAGGAAGTATAATACATTGAATAACCTGACGTTTGGGGAGAAAGTATAAGTTCATTAACAGGTGTTTGGTGGGCAAGGAAGTACAATATGTTAATTAATGAGGTATTTGTCGAGGAAGTATAATACGTTCATTAAGGAGGTGTTAGGCGAGAAAGAAAGTATAATACGTTGATTTACGAGGTGTATGGTGAGAAAAGAACTATAATAACTTATCATTGAGGTGTTTGATGGGAAAGGAAGTATAATATGTTCATTGAGGTATATGTCTATAAAGTATAATGCTCATTAACAAGGCGTTTGGAGGGAAAGGAAGTATAATACGTTTATTAAAGAGATATTAGGTGAGAATGAAAGTATATATTCATTAATGAGGTGTTTGGTGGGAAAGGAAGTATAATACGTTGATTAACGAAATGTTAGGTGAGAATGAAAGTATAATATATTGATTAACAAGGTGTTTGGTGGGAACTGAAGTATAATACGTATATTAACAAGGTGTTTGGTGGGAAAGGAAGTATAATACGCTCATTAATGAGGTTTGGCGAGAAAGGAAGTATAATACATTCATTGAGTTGTTTGGCAAGAAAGGAAGTATAATATGTTCATTAACGAGGTGATAGACAAGAAAATGTAATATGTTTATTAACAAGGTGTTTGGGGGGAAAGGAAGTATAATACGTTTATTAACGAGATGTTAGGTGCGAATGAAAGTATATTCATTAACGAGGTGTTTGGTGGAAAAGGAAGTATAATACGTTGATTAACGAAATGTTAGGTGAGAATGAAAGTATAATATATTGATTAACGAGGTGTTTGGTGGGAACTGAAGTATAATACGTATATTAACAAGGTGTTTGGTGGGAAAGGAAGTATAATACGCTCATTAATGAGGTTTGGCGAGAAAGGAAGTATAATACATGAATTTAAGTGTTGGCAAGAAAGGAAGTATACGTTCATTAACTAGATGTTTGGTGAGAAAGGAAGTATAATACGTTCATTAACGAGGTATTAGGCGAAAAAGTATAATATGTTCAGTAGGGTGTTTGGCGAGAAAGGAAGTATAAGAAGTTGATTTACCAAATGTTTGGTGAGAAAGGAAGTATAATACGTTCATTACCGAGGTGTTTTGTGAGAAAAGAAATATAATACATTCCTTATCGAGGTGCTGGTGGAAAAGTAAGTATAATACGTTCATTTAGGTGTATGCCGCGAAAATGTGTATGTTCACTAACAAGGCGATTGGAAGGAAATGAAGTATAATACATTCATTGATGCGGTTAGCGAGAAAGGAAGTATAATACGTCCATTAAAGAGGTGATAGGCGAGAAATTATAATACGTTATTAACTAGGTGTTTGGTGGGAAAGGAAGTAAAATAGTTCATTGCCGAGGTGTTAGGCGAATAAGTATAATACGTTCATTAACGAGGTATTTGGTGGAAAAGGAGGTATAAAACGTTCATTAAATAGTTATTTGGCGAGAAAGGAAGTATAATACATTCATTAACAAAGTGTTAGGCGAGAAAGAAAGTATAATACGTTCAGTGGGGTTTGGGCTAGAAAGGAAGAATACATTAATTAACGGTGTTTAGCAATAAAGGATGTATAATACGTTTATTAACTAGGCGTTTGTCGAGAAACGAATTAATGTAGGCTGGGTAAGGAGGCGTTTGGCGAGAAAGGAAGTATAATACATTGATTGACGAGGTGCTTGGAGGATAAGGAAGTATAATATGAGCATTGAGGTGTTTGGCGAGAAAGGAAGTATAATACGTTAATTAACAAGGCGTTTGGAAAGAAGTATAATACGTTCATTAACGAGGTGTTTGATGGGCAAGGAAGTATAATCGTACATTGATGTGTCTGGTGAGAAAGGAAGTATAATATGTTAATTAACGAGATGTTTAGAGAGAAAGGAAGTATAATACGTTTATTAACAAATGTTAGCGAGAAAGGAAGTATAATACATTCATTAACGAGGTGTTTAGCGAGAAAGGAAGAATAATACGTTAATTCACGGTGTTAATACGTTCATTAACGAGGTGTATAGCGAGAAAGATGTATAATACGTTTATTAACGAGGTGTTTAGCGAGAAGGGATGTATAATACGTTGATTAACGAGGTTTTGGTGAGAAAGGAAGCATAATACGAGGGTCGGTCACAATAAGTTTTGCAATTCGGATATAAGGAAAAGTGTTTTATTATTTTTCGATATAACTACCCTCGACTTCAATGCACTTGTCCCTGAGGCTTCGAATTCCCGACAACCAGAAATCTCCCGACTGCTGTTCAATCCACTCCTGGACGGCGAGCTGGACATCTTCATCGTCCCCAAACCGGCGTCGAAGCAGTGCAGCCTTGAGCTGGCGGAATAAAAAGTAGTCGCTAGGATCCCAGTGATGGACCCAGGTTTCATCACCTGTCACTATGCGTGACTCGAATCCGGCTGGGTCTTTGTTGTACAGGAGCAGCAGCTCCTCCGAACTTTGACGACATTGAAGTGGATCATGGGGCGTGAGGTTTCTAGGAACGTAACGAGCAGACACCTTGGTCATGGCCAAATTGTCGTGGATGATGTTGATAACACTTCCAAGCGACATTCCAAGTTCTCGCTCAATTTCTTCGACCTTCAGCCGTCGATTTTTGAGGATCATCCTCTCCACACGGGCCACATTGTCCTCGTTGGTCATGTCTGACGGGCGTCCTGGACGGGGGTCATCTTCAAGGGACTCACGACCATGGCAGAATTCCCTATTCCAGCGAGCAATGGTTGCATAGGAAAGGGCGGTGTCAGTGTACACTGCAACCATGCGTTCATGGATCTCTTTTGCATTCTTGCCTTCCTTGGTCAAAAATTTGATCAGTGCGCGGTGCTCAACCTTCTCCATTGTTGAAAAATTTGTGACTAACGATCTGCGATCAGCTACTGCTTCTTAAATAGACGAGACAGGAGCGCGCGGCTGCAGGTCCTGACTTGTCATAACTTGTCCTAACACCCACACAGACAGCCATCCCCCTTCCTCTGTTTTGCTCTACCGATTCGCAAAACTTATTGACCGCCCCTCGTACATTCATTAACGAATGTTTGGCGAGAAAGGAAGTATAATACGTTCATTAACAATGTTTTAGACCAGAAGGAAAGTATAATACATCCATTAACGAGGTGTTTTGTGGAAAAGGAAGTATACTACGTTCATTAACGAGTTGTTTGATGAAAAAGGAAGTATAATGGATTCATTAATGAACTGCTAGGCGAGAAAATATAATATGTTCATTAATGAGGTGATAGGCAGGAAGGTATAATACGTTCATAAACGAGGTGTTTTGTGGAAAAGGAAGTATACTACGTTCATCAACGGGTTGTTTGATGAGAAGGAAGTATAATACCTTCATTAACGAAGTGATTGGAGAGAAAATATAATACATTCATTAATGAGGTGATAGGCAGGAAAGTATAGTATGTTCATAAATAAGGTGTTTGGTGGGAAAGGAAGTATAATATGTTCATTACCGAGGTGTTTGGAGAGAAACGAAGTATAATACGTTAATTGCCGAGGTTTGGGGCGATAAAGAAGTATAATAAGTTCATTAATGAGGTGTTTGGTGAAATACGAAGTATAATACATTAATTAAAGGAGGTGTTTGGCGATAAAGGAAGTATAATACTAATTGAAAGGAAACAAAGTGAAAAAAGGCTAAGCTGTAACCTGAGAACAACTAGCCTCAATAGAAGCTATGGTCAGTTTCATTATTGAGGGCATGACCACTGAGCCAGGAAGGCTACCATACCTGCAAAATGCTCCCTCCATCAATCACTTTTCTCATATAGTGAGAAATCAAAATTCCAGAATGGACTTACATAACATATAATCCAGAATATGGCTATAGCTAACAAAAGGGAAAGTCCCTCCAATGACCTGCGGCGTTTTGTGATAAGATGATAAATGGTTATTGCATTGATAGTTTCCCATGGTTCAAATCACTTTCAAGCTCCTTTGAGGGGCTAAATGAGGATTCTGCAACTAGATGGCGGCACCCAGCACCAAATCTGATGGCAGATTTAAAATCTCCAGGGTGAATAACCATATGTCCTATGGTCATATGGGTCATTTCATGGCGCTTTGCTGCAGGTAAAAACAGGGTGGTGACAGAAGGTAAAAATGTGGCCATCCATAAATCGCAAACCATATTTTTCACAATCTTTTTTTTTAAAGAGCCCATCTGGTAACTGACTAGTAGAGCAAAAGTCGCTGTAATTACATTAAATCATAATACTAAGCTAGATGAAAAAACAAAACAAAAACCAAATAACAAATACAAAACAAAACAAAAACAATAAAAAAAAGAAGCAAAAAAGGAAGATTGAAGCATGCTCAGGCATAGGGGGAAGGCCCACCTCGCTCAGCCACAGCCTGATTGGGCATAAGTCGCCGTACACGACACAGCTGACTACTAGGCTATATTAAGAAACAAGAAAACAAATAACAAGGCTATAAAGGACAAGGACTAAAAAAAAATAAGAAAACCAGGCAATGGCTTCAACACTCCACCCTATGGGGAAAGCTTACGCTTCGCTACTAAGATTAAAATCTAAAATCTAAAAAAAAGCAGCCATGGTTAAATTTTTTATAAATTTTCTGAACTTTGCTAATTATAATAATTTTAGAAATGCACTCTAAACTATTTCCCCCCTTTCAAAAAATCACGTTGCTAAAATATAGTTAGAGATAAAATAAAAAAGCAGCCATGGTTAAATTTTAAAAAAATTTCTGAACTTTACCAATTGTAATTCATTTTCTTTTAAAACATTATAAAGCATTGGATAATCATATTTATTTTTTCTGAACTAAACTATTTTGTTTTTTCAAACGCTAAAGAAATTACCTTAATAAAAATTTAAAATATACTTAAGTCATAACCAAACTAAGATGAAATTATTATTCAAATACTCCCCAAAATCCCGTTCTTAAATTATAGTTAGTGATGATGATGATGATGACATAGCAAAAATGCGAGATGCGCTACTGCGTTGGGAGTAAGCCCGCCTCTCGTCAGGCGCAGGAACATGCAACCTAAAAAATAACAACAGTCAAAGAAAGGCCTCCTACCAAAAGTGGTAAAGTCCACAAGTAAGTGTGCACGAATCCGTCCCAAGTAAAAGAGACAAGCGGTAGCGACCTCGCTGGTCCCGGTACTGGGGCAGGTAACGTGCGCGAAGATGTGCCGAACAGTCTGGGGGACAATGCAGTCTTCACAAAAAAACGCAGGGAAACGCTCCAACAAATGGCGGTGCGTCCCACGAGTGTGTCCAATTCGTAGATGACAGAAAGCAACCTGAAGCCGTTGCGGCATTGGGGGGTAGGTCTATGGGAACAGTCGCGGCGCAATGGCACGCAACTTTAAGTTCCCCTGGACTGTCTCCCATCTTCTTTGCCAAGCAGCCTGGAGAGCTGCCCCTATTCCTACCATGTAATCGGTGTGAGGAAGAGCGTAACGCTGGTCTATTAGCCCAGTCCTCCCGCACTCTTTCGTGCCCTTATTGCCCCTAATTGCTAAATGCCCAGGAACCCAGCAGAAGATAATCTCGACATCCGACTGGCTCGCCACAACCGCGGCATCACAGATATCGCGAACCAGGGGATTCAGTTTTCAATGCCCCGAGAACACTCAGGGCGCTTTGTGAGTGGCTATAAATCACAATCCGGTCTCCGAACCGGGCACGGCCCGTAATCTCCCATACCGAGAGGTGTATTGCAACCAGCTCTGAGTTAGAAACTGGGTCGCGCCAAAAGAGATCGAAAGGTCGTCCACGTGAGCGTAGCGAGAACATCTGCCGGCTTCACAGAGGTGATACCGTTGATGCTCAGGGCAAAGAGTGTGACACTGAGGACACTTCTCAGCAGGACACTATCTTACGGCTTGCTCCATTGGACCAGAGAGGGCTCTCCCCACCAATATGCGGTATAGACAATCTTGCAGAAACCCAGAAATAAAGATTGGAAGCATCTTCTCGCCCCCATTGGGTGGAGAGTCTCCATGATACCATTTCGCCATGCGGTATCATAGGCCTTCTCCAGATTGAAAAACACTGTGGCCTCGCAGACGGCATTTTTCAGTCGGAGCAGAGCAGCTCCCGACGTAGAGTGGAACTTGCGGAAGCCGCACTGGGCGTGACAGGTGGCCTCCACTGTCCAAGTTAGAAGGCTGGTCTAACATTTACCATTCTCTTTATCTACTTGCAGATGCAGGAGGTTAGAGAGATTGGTTGGAAACCGGCGAAAAGTGAGCACAGTAGCCATTCGCCAGGAATCTGAGAGGATACCCTCTGTCAAGATCCTGTCTGGTCTCCGAACCGGGCACGTCGCGTAATCTCCCGTACCGAGTGGTGTATTGCCACCAGCTCGGCCGTGAAGACAGACGCAGCGCCTGACAGAGCCCCGCTGACTTCAAAAAGAGGGGATACGGCGTGGAAGCCGACCCCCTCTTCGGACTTGGAGCCATCCGTATACACTGGCACGGTTCCAGCGTGACACGATGTGTGCTCCAAAAAGGTCGAACGCAATACTACCAGCGCAGTACAAGCTTTGGGAGCAGAGGCGTGGCGACAAATAGCCAAATGTCGTACCCTCCAGGGTGGCGTCCTGGGCAGAAGCAGGGGCGCCACCGGCCCGCGAGCTATATCTACTTCTCGAAGGAGTTCCCTGGCCCTAAACCCAAAGGGCTTAGGGTATGACTGGCGTCTCTCGGCGGCATAGGCACCATCGCGATCAGCTGCGGATGCCGTGGAAGCTGTTGGCGACTGAGGGAGGCGCAGGGCTCGCGTGTACAGGCGAGTGATGCACTGCACGTGGCGCAGAGCGAGTGGCATCTCCCCAGCATCGACCAACAGGCTCTCAATGGGGGAAGTGCGGAAGGCACCGGTCGCAAGGCGGAGGCCGGTGTGGTGGATCGAATCCACCTTCCGCAATAAACGCTCGGCTGCGGAGGCATAAAACTCGCATCCGTAGTCGAGCTTCGAACGAACAAAGGATAGATAAAAAAGTAAGGCAGTAGCCCTATCAGCGCCCCAAGCGCTGAACGTCACGGAACGGAGAATATCCATGGCGCGGGTACAAGAGACCCTAAGGCTGCGAATATGAGCCTCATAGGTGAGGCGTCAGTCGAATACAAGACCAAAGAAACGGTGCGATTTGACCACATCCAGGCGCACCCCATTAAGAAACAAATCTGGGTCAGGGTGGAGCCGTGGATGGCGGCAGAAGTGCACCACCTTAGTCTTGGCCAAAGAAAACCGAAACCTGTGCGCTTAGGCATAGCGAGAGACGCGGTTCAATGCCTGTTGGAGTCGACGCTCCAGTTTGCATCTGGGCCGCGCCAAAAGAAATCGAAAGGTCGTCCACGTAGAGCGCAGCGAGAACATCTTCTGGCAGCACCGAGGTGATGCCGTTGATGCTCAGGGCAAAGAGTGTGACACTGATGACACCCTCTTCCTGCTCCTTTGGGCCGGAGAGGGCTCCCCCCACCCGTACGCGGAATCGACGATCTCGTAAAAATTTATATATAAACATTGGGAGGCGTCCCCTCGTCCCCATCGTGTGGAGAGTCTCCATGATACCGTATCGCCATGCGGTATCATAGGCCTTCTCCAGATCGAAAAACACCGTGGCGTAGTGCTGTCTACGAAGGAAAGCCTCGCAGATGTCATTTTCCAGTCGGAGCAGAGCATCCGACGTGGATTGGAACTTGCGGAAGCCGCACTGTGCAGAAGACAGATGGCCTCGGCTGTCCAGGAAAAAGGCTAATCTAACATTTACCAATTTCTCCATCAACTTGCACACGCAAGAGGTTAGAGAGATTGGGCGGAAACCGGTCGGAGTAGAGTGATCTCTCCCCGGCTTGCGAAAGGCGAGCACAGTAGCGATTCGCCAGGAATCTGGGAGAAGACCCTCCACCCAGATCCTGTTGAACAAATCTAACAAAAAGGCCATGCCTCACTCACCCAAGTGTCGAAGCATGGCGTACGGAACATCGTCCGGACCATGGGCGGTGTCCGCGCACAGAGCAAGAGCGGAGCGCAACTCACTCACAGTAAACCTGTCGTTGAAGGGTTCTCCGCCTCTGGAGGTAAAGTCCAGCCGGCGGCCTTCCACGACATCACGACGTGCATTGAATGCTGGCGGAGCAGCATCCCGGCTAGAGAATGCGGAAAAAGCGGTCGCTAAGGATTCCGCCACTGACGTGGGGTCCGAGATTGCGGTCCCATTCTCCTGGAAAACGGAAGGGGGTCCTGCGAGAACTTGCCCCGAATCCTTTTGACTCGCTTCCAGACTTCTGCTAAAGGGGTCTTCCCGTTAAGTGAAGAAACGTATGCCCGCCAAGAAGAGCGGCGGGCGTGCTTCGAAATATACCGGAACCTAGTCCTAGCCCGACGAAATTCAGCGAAAGTGAAATCGTTGGGGTGGCGCGTATAGCGCATGTAGGCATAACACTTCTGTTTGAGGGCCGTCTCACACTCGGCCGACCACCATGGGAGTGGTCGGCGTGCAAAACGGCCAGACGTCCTAGGAATAGCAGTCAGGCCCACGGCGATGAGATTGCCGAGGAAGAACTCAACGGCCTCATCTACCGACCTAAACTCCTCGACTGAGATAGAGAATTCAGTCATTTCCTGAAATGCAGGCCACCGCGCCCGCGCCAAGCACCACCGAGGTGGTCTCTCAGGCGGCAGTTGCCCTGAAAATGATATTTGAATGGGAAAGTGATCACTACCATGGAGGTCATCGACCACCCCCCAATCAAAATCAAGCGGTGCATCGGAAGAGCACAAAGATAGGTCAAGGCGAGAAAATGAAGCGGTTCTCGGACAGTGATGAGTACACTCATCCCCGTTTAGGACACCTATCTCAAGCTCTTCGATCAGATCGGCAAGGACTTGTCCACTGGGATTTATTGAGTAATCTCCCCAGAGAGGATGCCTGCCATTCAGATCTCCAAGCAAGAGAAAGGGCCTCGGCAACCGTGCCACGACACGGCGGAAGTCCCCCGCGTCCAAGTCAGCTGACGGTGGAATGTACGCAGAAATGATAGTATACCTCCTATCCAGGTGCAGCTGCACAGCCACTGCCTGAAAGGAGATATCTAAAGAGAAAGGAAGAATGGAGACATAATGCCGGGTGTAGACCGCGCATCCCCCAGCCCAGCCATCCCGCGGTGGTGGGGTGGCAAGACCCTTATACCTTGAGAGGGCAGGCAGGGGGCACGCGCCTAGCATGGTCTCCTGCAAAAAGATAGCTAACGGGGAACGGGACGAGACGAGCCTCCGCAGCTCCTCCCAGTTGGCCCGGAGTCCACGGCAATTCCATTGAAGGAATATGCCCTCCAGGCCTAGCTCGAAGGAGACGCGGGGGCCGTCCTCGAACAGAAGACCCTCACCGGAATGGCCGTACGCTTCCCGGAGGCAGAAACCCGGGCGCTGTCGCCTTCGAGGACTTATTGGGGGAGGTTGGGCTCGACACGCGAGTCTTTTCCTCCCTCCGCCTCGAAACCTTAGGCGGGCGTTGCGGCTTCGGAGGCAGGGGGCCCTCTTTTCGAGAAACCACCGTCTCCGAGCCACTCGCACCACCTTCAGGCGTGGACGAAGGAGCCGAAGCTCCTTTGAGGCTGTCCTCCTTTCGGAGGACAGCTTTAGGAACCCCGAAAGATGGCCTGGCGACCAGCTTAAGGGGTGTTGCCCACTGTGAGTCTAACGACTCGGTGGAGGCGCGTGGCCGTTTCGCCTTACGGGAAACGGTCACGCTGGGGAAAGAGGGGAGAGCACTGGTTTTAGCCGGGCAGGGTGTGAACCCTTTTTGCCGCCAGCTTTACCAGGGGAGCGCCCGGGTTGAGTAGAGCCCGCAGAAGGGCTCCGAATGGGCGCGGAAACAACCGTGCTCGTTGGCCTGGATGGGCCAGGAGCAGAGGATGCCTTTCTAACTATTGAGGCATATGACGTCCCAGGCAGAGCCAGGACCAAGTCCTTAGCCTCGTGGAATGAGATTCGATCCTGGGCCTGATCGGCCAAGATTTCTTTCTCGAGGAAATATGCACCACATTGCTTCGAAGAAGCGGGGTGCAGCTCTCCGCAATTGACACACTTGGCCACACATGATTTAGACTTAGCATGTGCAGCCTTGGAGCAATTTAAACAGACTTCAGGTGACCCCAACTTTGCACGTCTACAAGATCGATTCGTATGGCCGAAGCGGTGACAGTAATAGCCCCGCCGCGGAAGTGGCACGAATGCCTTCACGCACCGACTCAGAGAGCTTGTCACAGTCGAACATGACGAAGAGTGTAGGGGTGGGTCTCGAGGCCCCTCCCTGTTTTCTCATCACACGTTCGACCTTGACCACCACATGGTCGGCCAGCTCTAAGGTGATGTCCTCAATGGAGTAGTCAACGAGTTCCCTCGCATAAACTACTCCTTTCACAAAGTTCATGGTAGAGTGCGGTGTCACACTCACCGGGGTGCCATGAAGTGTCCGAAGAGCACTTATCTTGGACGCCTCAGCGGGATTCGCCGCATTCACCAGAAGGCTCCCGTCCGATAAACGGGTCACCTTCGGCTCTCTACCAATTGCACTAGCTAATCCTCTCCTCTGATGGATCATGTTGCCCTTGGCCAACATGGTGCCATCAGTGGATCGAATAACGAGGAAGCGTTTGAAGCCAGCGGGTTCAAAAACGCTAGGTAACCTCTGAATGAGGGGCCCCGATGTCATCGAGGCTCCGCCCTGTGCACTTTTGGTCTTAGTCAGGGGCTCCGCAACCGGGAAGGCAGAGGAGCTGGATGTGCCGATCTTGGCTTGGTCGCTTGCCAAAGTGGCAGCAGACCCATCCGTCCCCGTAGCCCCCGCGGATGGAGAGAAGCCCCGAGTCTTTTTTGTCTTTTTCATTTTTGGAGAGGAGGGCGGGGAATGAACCCGCTTCTCACCTCCACCGGAAGGAGCCCCCAGGCTAGATGGACCGCCCTCAGCCAGGTCCTTCTCTGAAATGGAGAAGGTCCTTGTGGTCGCAGAGGCACCGGTCAGAGGAGACCCCTCCCCTCCTTGTACTTGCATAAGGGTGGATTCGGGTTTGGTGCTTGGCGCCGAGCCTGGATTCCCCCCTATGGAAGGCCCTACCGTCTGAGGCTGGGTTTCCTCAAAGATCATGTCTATCACAGGAGGGGCCTCCAGTTGGCCATCCCCTCCCAGGAAATCGAGGTCCCCTTGGCCGCGTCACCAGTCTTGTTTGGGGAGGCACAGGCCTTGACCCCGGCAAGGTTCAGTATTCTTGCCAGCAGGTCTTTTGAGGGAAGCAACCGAAGGGGCCTGGCTTCCCTCTCCCCCCTAAGGGGGTTTGCCCTACCAAGCCGCTTTGATGTGGAGCGGCTGGCTAAGGGCTGCCTGCTAGCTTTCTTGGCAGTCCTCTTGGAAAGAACAGAGGGGACTGCCGCTGGAAAGAGGGAGGTGCCCGAAAGCACCTCCGAGAAGGGGGTGAGGGGGAGTCCCCTACACTCGTAGGCGAAGGAGAGGAGAGAGCCTCCTCTCTGGTTAGAGAGATATGGAGGGTCCCCTGCACAAGCACAGGGGGCAGGACCTCCATTTTTTTGGTGGAGCTGCCCGAGGGCGGCTCCGTTGATGTTACAGGGGAAGTTGGGGGTTGTTTTTTTTTTACATATTCATCATTGGGCATGGTGACCCTATTTGTATCACGGGACGCAATCGCGCATCACCTCTCGCAGTAGCCCGCACTGCAAGAGGTGCTTACAGGCCGGGCAGAGCTAGGCGCTGCCATTTGGGACCACCCCTACTGCCTGGTGGTCTGGCAGTCCATCGGCATGGCGGCTCAACCTTGGACACGGCGTAAAAAAGATAGATTGTGAAGAGGAGAGGAAAAGGGATGTGTGGAAGGTATGGGTGGGGATGAAGTAGGTCGTTAAAAACCAACCACCCCAGACTGGAGCTCAGGGGTTAGGGAACATTGTCCCCTCCCCCCTCAGCCCCAATCCGGGACGGTTGGCTGAGAAGAAGGTCAGCATCTACCCTCTGAAATTATAGGCTGACCAGAGAAAGTTGTGGGAGAGGTTGTATGAAAAGCAAGGAAACAAGTGTTTTGAAGGAAGGAGAAGAGGCTAAGCTGGGGTCGGACAGGGTGCTGAGTCCCGTCAGCACAGCAGCCAGGATGGCAAATCGCTGCGCCCCTTACGGGGTGTAGGCGTAGGAGCTGAAGCTCCTTTGGTTCTGTCCTCCTTTCGGGGGGGCAGCGTTAGGAACCCCGAAAGATGGCCTCACAACCACTTTCAGGGGTGTTGCCTCCTGCAAGTCTAACGACTCAGTGGGGACACGCAGCCGTTTCGGGAAACGAACAGGTTGGGAGAGGGAGGGGGAGATAGCTGAGGTAAGGTGTTAAAAATAAGGAATAAGACATCGCAGGCAGCGCCGGGCGCGCCAGGACCAAGTCATCAGCCTCACAAACTGAGAGACGACCGTAGCCTGAACGGCAGGATTTCCTTCAAGGAGATATACATCACATTGCTTTGATGGATCTGATGCATTTGTTTTAAAAGGCTCCTGTGAAAATGGTTCACATTTGGCTCCCTAACAATAAGGCTAGCTAATGCTCTCCTCGGATGGATCAAGTTGCCATAGGGGAAAAGAATAACCACTAAGTGTTTGAAGCCAGTGGGCTAAAAAATGCTAGCTAGTCTCTCAATGAGGGACCGCGGCATAGAGGCTCCGCTCAGTGCACTTGCAACTTTGGTATTAGTCTGGGCAGCCACACTGTGGAAGAATACAGTTCTCAGTCATCTATCCCCCCCCCCCCTGACTTCCCCAGTTCACCATTGACCGTAAACCCCAAGCAATTCGCGCGAGAGTGAAAGGCCATTGTCGCAGACGAATTTAGTCGGCCTCACGTCCCGTTCACAGCACTGCATTGAGAATGCCGCGGTCATTAGGAGCGGCAGGAAGTATCGCTACTCAAGGTACCAAGTTTAAGTGTAACATGGGGGTACACCCTTGAAGATTTAACTGGAGGTGAGAGCATGTACTCAGTAGGACTAGAACCTTGAGAGTATGGTACCTTAGAATAGAGCATGTACTCGGTATGACTTGAACCTTGAGAGTATGGTACCTTAGAATTCAATATGTAATGTACAATTCAAATTAACCACATGGGAGGTAAGAGGGTTTTTTTTTGTTGTTTTTTTTTACTCTAGCTACCCTGTAGGGTGGTCAGTCATTTCCAAGTGGGTATGACTCCCTGCCCTGATGTAATCTTAGTGTGGGAGCACCCCCACTCGGATGTAATTCAGTGAGGTTACGTTGTAATTAAACTCTTCCTTCCTAGCTATTGCATAGACCACTACCACAGATGGGTGCAATAAAATTTCCCCCAACAGGCAAAACCCTCCTTCCACTCTAAATTCTAACCCAGTCCTTCCGGACAATCTGATAAAAGCTCCCCCCCTTAATTGTGGTAACATTGATGGAGCCTAAAGCACAGAAGTTAGATCAAAGTCTTTCTCTCTTAAATCTCCCAAAGGGTTGGAAGTAGGAGTTCATCAGCTCCTGGGTAACAACAACAATAATTCAAAGCTCAAAATAGAAAAACATCTATATCTAAAATCAGGTTTTCTTGGAGGATGGGGATGATGCTAAAATTTAACACAAGACCTAACCGCAGTTATCTACATTGTATGGTAGCCACTGCAAATTTGAAACAAAACAGTAATCCAGCCAGCCAGTAATTATATCTGATGAGGCTTAAAGTTCAATAGATTTATTAGCAGTGTTTTCCCACTCAACATCCTGAAAGGGGATGAACCAACTAAAGATATATGAACTGAGTTTACTTGGGAAGAGACATAGGAAACTAGCGATGACCAACAAAGCAAAATGAAAGGAAAAAATAATGAAAAAAAAGAAAAGAAAAACTTGAGGTTGGCAGGAACTCAAAAAGCTCTACCAGCAGGGAAAATGAATACCTTTCAATCTCCCCAGGAACTTTATACTCATACAAACTTCACTTCTAATCCCATCTCGAAACTATCTTGGGGCAAGTTAAAGCCCTGAGGCTACTCGTGGGGCTATGAATCCCGAGGACTTAGGACTAGGAAAGGCAGTAGCATGCTGGGACTGCGATTCTTACCTCATTCTGTTCATGATTCGGCTTCAAAGGGAAAGAAATGGAAACTATTAAATGTTGAGTTTATACAAGGGGACAACCACACACTCAAGTTGAGTTGGAAACTCACTCCCACCAAATCTTTACACACACACACACACATATATACAGTGATGAGCCAAAGCAGAAGTCAAATACTGTTAACCTCTGGTAAAAAGGTATGGATCAAGATTGGATTAAGAAATAAGATCACTTATACCTAAATCCTCTTACAGCTAAATTCCAAGGCTATTTTATGGATACGAGGGACTAATGCTTCAAAATGCGTAATCAAACTTAAAATTGAGGAAAACAACTTGGTTAAGGATCTTGCTATACAGATGATTCTAACATAATCAACCAGAATTAGATAGGCAACTATTTCTCTTTCATACATTCAAAATTCTGGGCCAAAATTCTATTTACACATGATACAACTAACTCCTACCCCCCCACCCTCTCAATTTGTCAGTATATCACTTACCTCATTAAGAAACTCAGGCTCCGAGGCAGCCATGTCCCACCGGTTTTGAAGAATGAAAATATTCGGCTTTGACAACTTTTCAGAAACTTTGTGGAAGAAATTCTTCTCCTAAGACAACAAAAAAAAACACCAGGTGGTTGTATGTTGCATATATCATTGTCATAGAATCAATAAAAACACCCTTACCCCTTCTTACAGATATGGGCAAAGGTTTAAGAGAGAAATTTGTGGTTAGCAGCATTGCTTTAGGTTTTAACCCATGTTGATGATTTTACATTAGCACATGGGCAATCAAAATGATGGTAAGGCTGTTTTTTTTTTAAAACTTAAGCCACCCTGTAGGAAAACAGAAAAAGAGTTGTAGAGTGGTCATGTTACTTTCAAGTGGATAAGGCACTATCACCCCACATGGATGCAATCCTGGATCAGGATCACCCAACTTGGATGTATTCCATGCAGGGTTAGGCTGCAAGAGAACTCCCACTTCCTAGCTGATAAATAGAACACTCGCACAGGAATGGCTATAAAATTCCCACAGCATGCAACAGCCTCCTACCACTAACCTTGTCTCTCAAGACAGCCTCACAGAGAGCGCAGCCCCATTCACAGGTCCCCAAGAAAGGAGATATTGTGTAGAGTATGGCTGTGAGAGGTTTGGGCAATCTATAAGTAGGTGTTTGATGCTGTCTGGGCTTTGGTTGCATCTGGTGGTAGGGGTAAAGGTGTAGCAGCGCTTTTGAGGGAGAGGGGGATGTTGCAATTGTTGAGTATGAAACTGTGCTGCCAAGATTTTTAAGGGTGAAACTGGGACTAGTGGTAATGTATGGAGCATGCAATGGTGAGAAGGGGCATGATTGTAGTTTGTGCATAGGGACAACTTCTCTCATTAATTTCACACACATTTCATTCCCATAGGTACTTTTCTCATTACTCCATCCATAAATATATTAAATAGCAATGGCAACATGACTAACCTTGTCTGTATATCAAATCACTCACTTTGGCTATCTTTTTACCTTAATGTCTCCCTCACTTCCAATGTAAATACTCTTTACACAATCCATGTTTACCACTGAATCCATACATTCTTACTTTCTCTATCTTCAAGATCATATGCTTGATCCAGATATAGATCGAAATCCATGAAGCTAGTAGATACATTACATCTATTTCTTGTTTTTTTCAGCTAGTTATTTCAGGGCAAACACACCTATCTACTTTAAACCCTCCTTGTTCATCCCTTACCAAGCCCTTAGTTATCCTTCCTATACACTCAATCAGAATTTTGCCATACACTTTACCTACACTACTCAACAGACTTATCTTCTCTACCTTTATACAAGACTATTAGTGAATTTTCCAGTCCTCGAGTACTCATGTACTTGCCAACCTTACAACACCCCCAACAAACCCATTTCATAACACAATTACCACCATTTTTTAGCATATCAGTGACTATATTTGCTCTAGCTGCCTCATTTTTCATACCTATCATACAACTCAGACATATTCCCTTTTACTTCCACTCTTCTTGGTTGATGCCAGTTTGACTTGCATCTAACCTTACCCACTGGCTCCACTCCCCAAAGAGAGGATAAATCAACAGCAGTCAATGGCCTTCTCAAATCACCATTAACTTCAGAAAAAGGAAAAACTTATGAAAGATTCCTAGTCAAAATGTTTTTAAGGACAGGTTCATAAAGTAGGAGTGGAAATGTGAGGAAGAGTTTATAACTTGAATAGGCTAAGAGTGGAAATGTGTGGAAGGGTCTATAACCTGAAAAGGCTAGAAATGAGATCACTTGGAATGATTGTGGCTGCAAAAATTGAAGTAACCTTCCCCCCACCCTTCCTGTGCAGACATTTTGGTGCATAGAGTATGGAATCTTCCAAATGTCAGCTATATTATGGCTGCCCTATGCTACACCCGGCAATCCTATGTTAGGGGCCTTCCCTATGCACCCCATCCTCACGGTATTCATAAGTGTAGACTCTGAATTGGCGACTAGGACGAACACATCAGCATCGAGGCAGTGTTTGTCAATCCATTCATCCAAGCTCTCAGAGACATCAATCCCGGGCGAGTCAACGAGAACCACATCATCACGAAGAAGTTGACAGCGACTCTTAGGCCAATGGATCCGCACCAGGGTTGAGTCACCGAGCCGGTTATTACAGAGAGCATGCGCCAAGTGGCTGATTCCTCCGATGTTCTGACGCTCATTTGACCCCTCGCACAGAAGAAATGGCTCCCCTCCATCATCACCCTCTACCTGAAAAGATCCACCTTTGTATAAAAGCCAGATCAAGGGAGAAAGTCCAGTATGATTGCCCCCCCTCTCCCCTTGCATACACCTAAACAATATACATCCTTTAGGAAATGACCTCTAAATTAGTCATGTTTGATTCCCTTTTTTTTCCTATAGAGATATACGCCAGACAATTTTCCTTCACAGTTCCACCCAACAAATTCCTACAATACTAATCCCAGTTGGGAGAAATATGAGTCGACTCCTACCTCCTTATAATCAGAGGTCCTGAAATTAAAGCTCCTCACCTGCAGGAAGCAATTAGTGGTGTGTCCAATACCAGAAGGGAGGATCTTGTCACCAAGCATGGCATTAATAACGGTGCTCTTTCCATTTGATGTCCGCCCAAAGAATGCTACCTGGACATTGGGGAAAAGATAAACAGTGATGACATTATTATAATTAAAAGCAAGATTTTTTTTTCTGGAATTTAAAGCGCAAGAGCAACAAGGCTGTATCATGAGGAAAGTTTGTAAGGATAAATTTGTAAAGAAAGTGAAAATGTGTGAAAGATGGCTGTAGATCCACCTAAAAGCATTGAGGATGGGAAGGCAAACTGCAGGTGTTGAGGCTGGGAGAGGACATAAGCCTCCAGGTATCATGTTGTGGCAGCAGGCTTACACACACACACATGGCAACATTCTCTCTAACTACTCCATAATGATTTATTCATCACAAGTGTGGGATTCCCAGATGTAAAAACCAAGAAACTAAGTTTTAGGAGAGATTTGTAAAGAATGTTGAGATGAGGGACCGCCCCCCCACTTGAATTTAAAATAAAATACCAATGAGGGAGTAAGGTGAAGAAAGTTTATGTAAAAGAAAGTGGTGAAGCTAAAGGAAGTAAAAATGTATGGAAGAGAGAGAAAGAAATCATCCTGCATACATCAGGGCCAGGAGGAGAGAGAATCCTCCAAATACCAGCAGCACATGTTACACCTGGCCTCCCTTTTAGGGAAGTAAATGGATATATAAGGTGTGCCTAGAGATCAGAAGCCATTTTTCAAGCTTCTGGGGCTCCTTCCATCTCAAGGGAAACAAAGTCTAAAGCTATCTGGAAATTTGCTACCATTAGGAATAAGGCAAAAAGATGTTCTTAACTCCTTCACCAACCATTATTTCTGGAAAAACATTAAATTTTCAACCATTTTTCTTATTTGTTGTTATTACAGTACTTTTTATGCTGATCTCATATATAACCTGCATTTCCATTTTTTTTAATTAGAGTACCGAAGCAGTAAACTTGTCACGTAAACTTGTCTAAAGCGCAGAATGGTATAAAAACACCACAAAAAAGGACTTGTAAAGGCATCTGAAGCTGTTTTTTGATATTTGGGTTTGTGATGTGTTTACGCATCTAAGTCTGAAAAAGTCACATTTAGAAAAAATGTGTATACACGCCTCAGCCAGTTACGAGGTTGACTAAAAACCTGAAGAATGATTTTAGTCAAGTTATTATCACAGATGAATCAAGAATCACTCTGGCTGGACAAGAGGCCGAGTTGTCAACGGATGTAAAGTAAAGCAGCTCACCAGGTAACAAGAAGGAAGAGGAGGATTGAATGATTTATGCAGAAATTGTTGGAGACAAGCTAGTAGGATCTTTCAAAGTGGAAAAAACTTCCTACCCTAGTTTAAGAGACAGTATGGATGAGACAGTCAGTTGTTTTCATGCAGGATAGTGCTCCTAATCAATGTAGTTGAGGTAGTAAATTTTTTCCTTGTAGTTTCCTATCACAGTAAAATACTGTAAACTGCCAATCTAGAAGCCAATCTGGTAACTGCCTACTTGGGGATAAGTTGCCGTACTCACGACAGCGAAGTACTAGGCTACAAAAGGCAAAGGGCAGGAAGCATGCTCCGGCATCAAGGAGAGGCCCGCCTCACCCCGGCGCAGGACCCCTGGGGGGGTTAAATTGATGCACTCCAACCTGAAGCAGTCAGTTTTCAGCAGCCTGTGTGCTTTCTTGGCAGTTCCTTGTGAAAGAAAAGGAGGGACTGCCTGCCTCTGGAAAGAGGGTGGCACCCAAGGGCGCCTCCAGAGAAGGGGGTGAGAGGGAGTCCCCTACACCCATAGGAAAAGGAGAGGAGTAAGCCTCCTCTGCAGTAAAAGAAATTTGAAGGGTTCCCTGAGAAAGCACAGGGAGGGGGGCTCCATTTTTTCAGGGGAGCTGCCCGAGGGTGGCTCCAATGATGGTCAAAGAAAAGGTAAAGAGGGAGGTTTTTTAATTCATCATTAGGCATGATGACCCCTTTTTTAGCACATTACCTCATGCAGTAGCCTGCTCTGCAAAGGGTGCACATAGGGCCAGCAAAGCCAGCTGCTGCCATTTGAGGCTACTCCTCCTGCCTAGCGACCTGGCAGCCCATTAGCATGGTGGCACCACCTTAAGCACAGCGTAAAGTCAATAGACTGTGAAAAGGAGAAAGGGGGTGTGAGGAAGGTGAGGGTGGGGGTTAAAAGGTTGTTAAAAACTCACCTCCCAAAACTGGAGCTGAGGGGTCAAGGGCCTTGCACCCCCCCCCCCCCCCTGATCTGGGATATAGTTGGATGAGAAAAAGCTGGTCGGCTCGGCATCTACCCTGTGAAATTAGAGGCTGACCAGAGTTGTAATAGAGATTCTATGCCAAGTGAGGAAGTAAGGAAAGGGTGTCAGAAAGGAGAAGAGGCTAAGCTGGGGCTGGACGGGTCGCTGAGTCCCGTTAGCACGGCAGCCATGAAGGCAAATTGCTGTGCTGTAAACTGCAACACACAGGGATGTATGAACTATGAACTTAGGGTATTATGGAAAATAGAGATGCTCACTGATGCAAAAGGTTTAGTTATGACATGAAATGTGTTATGGTTGAGAATTGTACTCATCTACCATTAACTGGTAAATGTTTCAGATTCTCAATTGGATTCCAACCAAGAGCCATTAAAGCAGTTCAAAACTTTAAAGTGAGAAAGAGAAATGAGGATAATGCACTAAAAAAATTGAAAGGAAAAAATAACCATGAATAACCAAGGGTATGCGCGACCTGTCTTCCTCAATGCACCCTAGAATCATATATTCTGGCTCTGCCTCTTTCCTCATACTCATCTGTGTTGCATGAATGATTGTGCTTTACATTTGACCCTGGTGTGGAATGATCCAGCTGCTGATATATGCTCACTCTCCTTCCCTCAGTGCCTTCAAAACCCACCTATTCTCTCAATCCTTCCATTAGTCAGGAGACAAACACACTGTGAATGCCAATGACTTTGAAGAGCGCCATACAAAAATTCCATGTTATCATTAAGGATTTGGACCAGAGGGTGGCATTTACTTACTTTCATGTGATCCCTGGCCAAGACATCTCTGATACCAGCCACCCTTGAGCCAAATGACACTACCTCCTTGATATTACCTTCAGTCACAATGTTCTTATCTTTAGAAATACCTGAGAATGAGAGGGAAAAAAGGTCATGCCCTATGAAAAAGACCTAAAAATTTCTCTCTCAAATGTTTATTACATTTAAGGGAAACCAGAGGGCAAATTGCATTATGCAATGAGGCTGAAGAATAACCTACATCCTCTAAGAAATTATGATATGCTAACAAATAAGCACGAGTCTGAATATCTTAAGGTAAGGTGAAAGAAATAAGAAATAAAAAATTCTAAGCCCTTTTGTTTTTATCCTAAAAGATCTCAAGGAATGAGAGCACTGGGAATCTTCATTTCCTTTTCTTTGGGAAGTCCTACTTCCTCATTGGTGAGTTCTTGTCTTAAGGGGTGGTCTTTTTTATCTTTCTTTTATATTATCTTATTATATTATTTTCACTTCTAGTTATCCTTGATAAGGAACTGAATAAAGTTTGAAAGTACTTGGAAACCTTTTCCTTTTTACTGCGGGACATTGCATTTATATATATATATATATATATATATATATATATATATATATATGAAATTGGTGAAGTTAGGTCAGGTAAAAGAAAAGTACTAGCCTAAGTAGGCTACTTAAAGCACTGAGTGGAGAGAGTACAACTCTCTTGAACATGTACCAATTTTGTAATGAATGTAGGCTATCTTGCAGGTACCTTTTAATATGACCTGATTCAACTTTTTTGATATCTGTACTTTATGTGCTTGTACTTAGTGGTTTCAAAATACTTTTTACTACTCAAGTTCTTACAAACTTTTTAAGGCAATTCAGGTTGAATGACCAATTCTTTCATTTCCCCAATCTTTTTCATTAATCCATTCCTGCAGCAAACCCAAAATCAGTCAACAATTTTTAAAATTATCTATATAATCATCGCGACAAAAAGGACTCAAAAATATATATAGAGATGCTGCAATTTCATTATTTGCTTTCATGACTATATATATATATATATATATATATATATATATATATATATATATATATAAATAACCAAGAAAAACTGTGCCATGACTTACTAATATTAGGAGTTGCTCACATATATGCATTAACATTTTTATTTTTTTTAAATTTTATCTAGAAATCTTGGTATAATATGAATAAAATTAGAGATGATAAATAATTTTGTTTATTTATGTATATAATATATTTTCAGGACTTGCGAAGTGAATATATGTTGACCCCCTCCCTCCCTTCTTCAAAATCTTGAGTGTGGTATACCTGAAAGCAAGGCACTATGTAGTGAAATGTTGCAAATGTTGCACTGGTATACACTTCATGAGTTTTTTATGCAGTGCACAAGTTTTTTTTAATAAAATTAAATATATTCTCTGCCACAATTATAATATTGTCACTAGATTTTTTAGAGAGCATCTATATTTAGCTTCACCGCAAAATTGGCTTATATTTTGGAGGAACTAAATAGTTACACCACAGTAAATAGGTTAATGCTGTCCTGTTTACTCATTTTCTTCCAACTTTTCTCTACTGCTTCTTTTCCCATTATAAATCCAACCTTCATATATAAATGAGTCCTTTTTTTATAAGCTGATTTATTAAATTTATAATTAAAAGAATCACAAAAAATCATTTTAAAAACTTACTTTCAACAAATACAGAAGTCTCCACAATATACTCTTCAATCTCTTCATAAATATCATTGATTTTTTTCTTTGCGCGAACAAAGACCTGAAGAGGTGAAGAAGTGCTGACACTAGAATCCCTAAGGTGCCGGGATCCAAGAACCCCAGCAACAGGATCTCTGAGTGAGGAGTTAGTACTTCTCTCTCCTACAGCCGCAGGAAGAGAGACAGGACTAGTTCCAATCATGAGTGATGATGCACGATTTAGCACAGAAGACATTACCAAGTAATTATTTTATTTTAACTGAAAAGAAGGAAAAACATTTTAGTTGTAGCAAAATTATGATATTGCAAAGTTTTAAATTAACTTAACTTTAGTGCCATTAGGACTTAACTGGCATTCTTGCATGTACTGGGTATATTGCAGTATAAAATTCTATTTAATCTACACCAGGTCTAAGTATTTGAATATAGGTAAGGCAGTTTCTCAACCCTCTTTTTTTCATCTTTAGATAATGAAAAATTTAAAACTCAAAAACATTATAAATTGTAAAAGTGAAGAATTTAAGCAAAATTCAATTGAAAGTTTTTACTGTTTTTATTTATTTTATAAAAGAAGTCAATTAATCTTTAGCTATTCCGCCTGATAAGCTGCATCATAAAATATCTGATTTGTACAAAGCGTTGTGTACCTTTAGGCTTTGGTTTAGAATTTTAAACAGCGATAACTTGACCTATCAAGCTGCATCATAAAATATCTGATTTGTACAAAGTGTTGTGTACCTTTAGGCTTTGGTTTAGAATTTTAAACAGCGCTAACTTGACCTATCAAGCTGCATCATAAAATATCTGATTTGTACAAAGTGTTGTGTACCTTTAGGCTTTGGTTTAGAATTTTAAACAGCGCTAACTTGACCTATCAAGCTGCATCATAAAATATCTGATTTGTACAAAGTGTTGTGTACCTTTAGGCTTTGGTTTAGAATTTTAAACAGCGCTAACTTGACCTATCAAGCTGCATCATAAAATATCTGATTTGTACAAAGTGTTGTGTACCTTTAGGCTTTGGTTTAGAATTTTAAACAGCGCTAACTTGACCTATCAAACAATGTCTGCAGGTAAGACATCTCAAGCTTGGTATGTAAAACAAAAAGTTCACAAAGCGATCTTGACATATTTGCAAGTTTATTATTTTTTTTCCCCCTCATTGAATTCTGAATTGGAATCAATTAATTCTTTCATATTTTCAATATCAATCTCATCAAATTGAGTTCCTTTTGCAGATGGTATGCATCAATGCCACTTTGGTATATCACATTGCTACAACTGTGGGTGAGATCATGAGTTCATTAATGAGCATCGCACAATCAGTAGAATTCCAGTGCAAATAAAGAAACCTCCTCTTTGATAGGAAACACTCAGAAAGCACTGACTGACATCCATACTGGGTGCTTTTCCTTTTCCGCCACCGTAACAGAACATCTAAAAGACTATGAGCACCCCAAACCATTCATTGGGATTTATTTTTAACCCTTAAAGCACCACACAGACCAAAATCTCCTGAGTGTACAACCTCTGCTCAGACCAATGGGTCCTCTTATTGTTTAGCCCTATGGAAAATCCCATTGTATTCCTAAGGGTAGTTTATCTTTGGCACTGACAGGTTCCTCCATTTTCTTAGTGTGGCACTTTAAGGGTTAATTTTAAAGGTCCCTTCTGGCAGCTGACAACAAGGGTACAGTCTATCTTTAGGCTATTTTAATAAAAACAAAAACACCAAACAAGACAAAACTACAAAGGCATGTTTAAGTAATGAAGGCCTGCTTTCTCAGGAGCCTGAACATGCAATTAACAACCAAACTACTAAATATTATTGAGGTATACAGCCTTCAAAAACTCTAAAATGTCGCAGTTGGGTGTGCATAAATCTCTTCCAAGTACAAGGGACAAGCGGTAGTGACCCTGCTCAACTTGGTACTGGGACAAGTGTATTAAGCTCCAACAGATGGGGAAATTGAAGCCATCGAGGCATTGTGGGGTAGGACCATGGAAAAAGTTGTGGCACAATGGTATGAAACTCTATCTTCCTATTACCCATCTTCTTTGCCATGTAACCCAAAGAGATGATCAGATTCCTAATATCTAGTTATTTGACTATATCAAAGTGGTGGTCCAGTCCCTCAGACCTTGCATACTGTTTGATACCCTCATCAGTGCACTCATTTCCCGCAATCCATACATGTCCAGAAACCCATCAAAGACAATCTTAACATCCTCCTGGCTTGCAGTAGCCATGACATCACAGAGAGTGCAAACAAGGAGGTGTTGAGATTAAAATACCTTAAGGTCACTCACTATACACTCTGAGTTGCTATGAATCACAATCATCTCTAAAACAGGCATGGTGTATGATCCATTCATTGGGAGGGAGCAAGAGTGGTTGCCAGCAATATGGACACCCGAATGAGGAAGACCACAAAGGCACTATTCATAACACCTAGAATAAGCTTAAACAGATCCTTGGGATTCATCCAAATCAGCACATTTCTAGCTAGGAAGCTTGATGAAAACACAAATGGGGCATGACTGATTGCTGACCTTCTGATATATTTGCCTCCTTTGCCAGTGGAATGCTGGGGCAAGCACATATCACTAATTGGAAGACTGAACATTAACATCACAAACTGACCAATCAGCAACCAGAGTAAAGGAGGAGTCTAACCTAAGTTCATCTTCTACCTATTTAGGTTTGTTGATTTATAATAATTCCTCTTTCTTTTAAAAAGCTTTGTGAGTAAAATGCCAATACTCTTTGCTTGAAAGCATTCATCTCTCTCCATCCCCCGAATAAGATTATGGTGTTTGCAATAAATCTTAACTGTTAAATGAAAATAGTTTCTGAACCATTACTCATATCTTTAGTCACCTACAGTTTCTTGTTAGACTTCTAAATTACAGGAAGTGAGCCTTGATTTATGCCTTTAAGAGGTGTAGGATTATGGGCTTAATAAATAACTATAGATTTTAGTTTTCTTCTGGGCAAAAAAGTTTTTAGAAGTCATTAATCTCCCCAAGCAGTCACAGGGACCAGAGATGTCATCAGCTGCCAGTCTTACCCCTTCCCCCTGATGAAATATCTGCCTTCTTTGAGGAGATAGTTCATATCCACCCTGCTAAAAGCCTTGCAAATATCAAGGGGAACTATATATACCTACTCAAAAATATTTCAAGGATTTTGACCAGACAGTAGTGAGATAGGAAAGAATATCACCAGTGGATCTTGCTTTACTGGTGATCAGATAGGAGACTGTGACTTTCAAGGAATTTAAGTAATAGGAGTTGGATTTTTTTAGGGGGGGAGGGAGCCCATCTGGCGACTGCCTACTTGGGCATAAGTCGCATACTCACTACAGCCTACAACAACTAGGCTATATTAAAAAACAAATCAGTAAATAAAAAATAACAGGGATAAAAAGATCATAGACTATAAACAAAAGGTAACAAGAAAGAAGATATACCAGCATCGGTGGAAGGCCCGCCTCCCCCGGGTGGAGGAGCAGGCAACCCACAACAAACAGTCTAATAAAGTGCCAAAAGGTTGTAGTACAGTCTGCAAGTCTGTGTGCACGAACTAGTTCCAAGTACAAGGGACAAGCAGCAGCAACCCCACTCATCACACTAATGGGACAGGTAATGTGCGCAAAGATCGGCCAGAATGGGACATTCAACAAGAATGTGATGAACAGTCTGGGGGACAATGCAGTCATAACAGTAAGGCGCAGGCGAGCACTCTATCAAAGGGCGGTGCATCCCGCGAGTGTGTCCAATTCAGAGATGACAGAAAGTAACCTGAAGCTGTTGCAGCATTGAGGGGTAGGTCCATGGGAACAGTCGCGGCGCAAAGGCACGTAACTTTAAGTTCCCCTCAACCATCTAACATCTTCTATGCCAAGCACCCCAGAGGGCAGCCAGTAATCCTGCCATGTAGTCAGTGTGAGGAAGAGTGAAATGCTGGTCTGGTCACCCAGTCCTTGCAGACTTTTTGGTGCCCTCATCAGCATGCTCATTCCCTGCAATTCCTACATGTCCAGGAACCCAGGAGAAGATAATCTCGACATCCGCTCAGCTCACCAAAACCATGGCATCATGGATATTGTGAACCAGAGGATGCAGAGATTACAATGCCCTGAGAGCAGTCAGGACACTTTGTGAGTCGCTATAAATCACAATCTGGTCTCTGAACAAGGCACATCGCATTATGTCCTGTACCAAGCAGCATATTGCAACCAGCTCGGCCATGAAGACAGACACAACGCCTGGGCCTGAACAGCCAGGATTTTCTTCTCAAGGAGATATGCACCACACACTATTTGGACTTATCGTGTGCAGCCTTGGAGCAACTTACACACACTTCTGGTAACCCCAACTTTGTGTGTCTACAAAACAATTAGTATGGCTGAAGTGGTGACAGTAGTAGCGCCTCTGTGGCAGTGGCACGAATGCCTTCATGCAGTAGCAATACCAACTGGCATGCACTGATTCAAGGAGCTTGTCACAGTTGAACATGATGAAGAGTGTAGGGCTGGGTCTCAAGGCCCCTCCCTGTTTTCTCATCACACGTTTGACCTTGACCGCCCCCTGGTTTGCCAGCTATAAGGCGATGTCATCTATAGAGTAGTCCATGATTCACAAAGTTCATGGTAGAGTGCAGCCTCACACTCACAGGCATGCCATCCAGTGTCTGAGGGCACTAATCATGGCTGCCTTGGAGGGATTTGACACATTTGCCAAGAGGCTCCCATCAGAGAAATGGGTCACCTTCGGCTCTCTACCAATCACGCTAGCTAGAGCTCTCCTCTAATAGATCGTGTTGCTCTTAGCCAATATGCTGCAATCAGTGGAGTGAATAACAATGAAGTGTTTGAAGCCAGCGGGCTCAAAAATGCCAGGTATATTTTAATGTGGGGGTCCGACATAACCAAGGCTCTGCTCTCCATACTTTTGGTCTTAGTCAAGCCGGATGAGCCAATCTTGGCTTGGTTGCTTATTGACACAGCAGCAGAGCTCTCCCGACCCTGTGGCTCCTACAGAGAGGGGCCTTAAGTCATTTTAGTCTTATTTAGGTTTCTTTTCTTTTTAGCAGAGGGCAGGGAATGAACCCACTTTTCCCCTCCCCCGGCCAGAGCACCTAGGCCAGATGGACTGGCCTCAGCCAGATCCTTCTCTAAAATGGAGAAGGTCTTGGCTGTCACAGAGGCACCAGCCCCTGTGAGGCCTATAAGGCCTCAAGGGCCCGAGCCATCTGAGGAGGACCTTGCACAGGGGCAGACTTGGGTTCAGTGCTTAGCACTGAGCCTGTTTTTGACCATGTGGAAGGTCCTACCATCTGGGGTTGGGTCACCTCAGGGACTATGTCTATCTCAGGGGCGGAGGCCTCCAAGTTGTCTTCCCCCTGAAAATATCACAGGTCCCCTTCTAGCTATCTTTTAGGGTAATCTGGACTGGCGAGCTAGCATCCGTCGGGAAAGCTAGGGGAGCACAGCAGAAAGGATAAGAGGGTAAGCTGGGGGCGGCCAGGAAAGCAAATTGCCGCGCCCCTTACAGGGTAGAAGTTGAGGGGGAATTCAAAGAATTTGGGAATCATAGGTTTCAAAATAACAAGACAATAGTAAGAATGATCAGAACCGTTGCTCTTAGGAGTTAGATGTATCAAAGCATGTTTCCAAACATAAGTGGAAGAGACGAGCAAGCATGGGTTTTCAGAGGCACACACTTTCAGTACCTGGGAAGGGATGCCATCAGGACCATAGGCCTCACTTGTGTCAAGTGAAAGCGCTTTTGAACACCCTGAAAAGAGATTACAGGAAGCAGCATAGGATTACTAAGAAAAGCCTCAGGGAGAGAGGGAGTGTTAGAATCATCTAAGGTGGAGTTAGATGAGAAATGTAAGCAAAAGAGAGTTGCTTTATCAAAAGAGAGGGAACTATAGTAGCATCGCGACAGAAGAATGAGTTAAGGTAGATCAACTTAAATTGTTAGAGATGTTCTCAGCTAGAGGAGAGGTGGGTGCATTTCCTTTGAATAAAAGAACACTGTCACACAGATAATATGCTTACAGTAATTGCAAACACTGAGAAAAGCTGAAGAGGCAGGGAAAGGCGAGTTTTTCCAAGCCCAATATTCCTGATCCTCAGTGCAAATGACCTTGGAACATGAGCGGTTGAACTACAGGTTTGCTGCCTATTAGATCCAGATTCACATTCAAGATCTTCCTCCTTTCATATAAGACCTTAAATAACACAGCCCCCTCCTACATATTTTCCTCAGTGATCCTATCCCAGCTCATGAGAACCCTGTATTCTTGTTGTACCCCTTGCTTCCTGTAGTTATATCTGCTATATGGATGATCATGCTTTCTAGATATTTGCTCCTAGATTGTGGAATGCTGTACTTCCTGCAATATCCTTCTCTTGTTGAGCTCCACACAAAATTCCCTATTGTCTGAAGAAGCTAGCAAACCTAAGTCAACACAATATGCTGAGATAGCTCCTAAGGGCAATACACCTAGTCAATCTATACTAAGAGCAAAAAAATTTCCTTAAAAATATGTCTATCAGTAAAAACATAATTTACAAGTTTCAACAAGCCTTCGCACCATTACAGATTTCTAACCAATAACAAAATACTATTTTATGCACTACAAACATGACTAACAATAAAAATTCAAGTATGAGAACCTTGTTGGTATATATATATATATATATATATATATATATATATATATATATATATATATATATATATATATATATATATATATTTTCCATAGTCCACAAATACAACATCAAAATTTTCAATTAATTAATAAGAGTAAAATTAGATTGCATCCAGTATAGTTTATCAATTAGATTCATAATGAATAAATATATATATTTTTTTTATTAATGTTAGGGGTTTTGCTACCGATCTATACTTAAGATGCCTTTATTTCTATATTATACAGTACATATCTACAGGATTTTATACAAAGTTTTGTCAAATGAAAAAATGCAGATAATATCCTTGAAATTATGGGTCCATACAAAGGTTTTGTTATGTGAATAAATGCAGATAATACTCTTGTAATTATGGGTCTATACAAATGTTTTATGTGAATAAATGTAGATTCTCTATCTCTCCATTATGGTAATTATGAAGTTTATGTCAATAAAAGTTTGATTGATTTATTCTACACTATCAAATCCTCCAATATTCACCTGACTTATCTATTACTGTCTAATTTTTACCTCTTCTCTTTAAATCTTACGTTTTGAGTAGGAAATTCTCATCTGTAGGAGAAATTAATGCTGTTCTAGATGCTTAAATTACCACCAAAGGCTGCACATTCTTTGCAGATGCCAAAATATTATGCAAAGACAATTGCTTTGACCATTTTTTCACCAGTGAAGATTCATTATATTTAATTTTTTTAAATATTATGGACAAAACTTTGTAGAGAATCCTGTATTTACTATAATGAACAAAACCATTCTGAAGTAAAAATAGGTATTGTGCTACTGAACTCAAGATGTATATACACTTTCATGCTGCTTCCATTTTTCCATCACCCCAAGTTTGCTTAACTTCACCAATCATAAATCCAAGTTCACCTTCTTACCTGTATCCAAAGGCGAGCATAAAAATAAAAAGCTTTACTTAAAATACATAATGAAATCACCATGGTGATTAGAATAAAGCTATCACTGCAATTAATTTAGAAAAGAAAAACTGGAATACGTTTTTAGCCTACCAGATTTATGAATTAAAATTCTACTAAATTTAACCAATATAACTAGTTTAGAAATGACAGTAGTTTAAGCAACAAAAGTATTTTCTACTCAGTTGAGAAAGAACATTCGTAAAAATGGTACCTATACTATAATAGCAAAATTTATTATTACTCTTCACCTAAACTAAGAAGCAAAAGTTCTTCAATTGTTTTAAGTGACTTTTAATGTTAATAGTTTTTAATGTTAACAATGAGATGGATTAGTGGGATGCTCTCTTTGAGGCAGCAGCAACCAGCAAAGGTATCACCATGGATTAACATGAAGGAGATGAGAAATTGAATGAGGAGTTCAAATGTGGCTACATCAGAGGCATGAGGCATGTATGTAAGTGAGAAGAAAATGTAGTCAAGTGAGAGATTGAGAACTATGGGTCTTCCGGCAAAACTAGACAAAAGTCTTCTGGGTTGGAATATGGAGTGATAGTGACTGAAATAAAGGGATAGTGAGTGAAGTAAATGGATAGTGGGTGAAATAAAGGAAAAGCTTAATGAGTATGTAAGAGACTGCAAACATGGCATAGATGGGGAAACAGGGATGGATGGATGTATTGATGCTGGTCTCATGCCGCACGCTTCAAGGTGTTCATGTCATAATTCAATTTTATAAAAGAGGCTCTTTTAAGATTCTATTTTCAAATTTAAAAGATGATAATGGATAGATAATTTTTGATAGGATGGATATTTACATGTGCTAATGATATGAATGGATATATGTTGAATGAGTTAAAAATTCATTTGGCATGTTGTTATATCATAGTTTAGTAAGAAGGCCGCTTTCCTTTAGAAATCTTGTCAATCTAGGATGGATATTTTGTTCTTTAAATATTAGGCAGAGAGTGGGCAGAGTCCCACCTCTATCAAAAGGTAGATAGCAACATTTCAGTTCCCCAAAGGTGGGGCACTCCACGATGATGTGGGTCATTGTTAGGGGGGGGTTAAGCAATCTTGGCAGTAAGAGGGTGGTGCTTTTTCTATTAGAAATCTGTGCATCATTCTGGTGTGACCGATTCGCAGTCGCCAGATGGCAACTTCTTGCTGGTGTGAGATTGTTGGTGGTTTCCATGCTGACAGACTTGGGAAGATGTGACACATTTTATTTGAGCCCCTAAGGTTGGCCCATCTGGCTGACCAGGTTTCCATGAGTACATTTATTACTGCATTGTGTAGTCTTGATATGGAATTTGGTGGTTAAGTGAGGGTATGATTGGTTGGGCAGTGGTTTTAGCTGCTTTATCTTTTCATTCACATGTACATCTGTGTGCGCAGGGACCCAGCAGAGTGAAATTTCTCTCGCTATGTTGCTGCCCTTAAATATAGTTTCTTTTATATCTTGGAGTATTGGATGTAGGTCGGTCAGTTTTCTGAGACCTTGTAGGCTGCTCCAGGAGTCAGAGTAGATGGTATATTTTTCTAGTCCTTCCTGTTCTATGCCCATCTTGTTGGGTATCTCAGGGCGTAGCATTCTGCCATGAATATGCTTGTTGTTTGACATAGTGTCTCGGTATAGGTATAGTGCTCAGATATCATTGCAAATCCAGTCCTGTCGTCTGGTTTAGAACCATCTGTGAATATTTCCACTCCCTTGTGTTCTTCTGCGTGATTAAGGAATGGAAGTCTGCACTTCCTAGGTGGTATTAGTGTTTCCTGGAGGTTGATGCTCTGACAGATTTTAATATTGTTTTTCCAGAGTGGGGTTTGTGGGTATTACACCCCATGGATGTAATTAATTGTAATTCCAAACTCCATCAGGAGTCACACCCACATTCAAAGTGACGGGTTTGTTATAAAGATATGGTCTAGCCCATTGTTTCGAATGGCTTTGGCGGTCGGTGAGGTAGGGGTTCTTTGGGAATGTGCGTAATGGCACAGTGTGATTTCCACCATCCACAGGTTCAGGATCATTTAAATTGTGTCATATAGAAGACTGGTTATGGGGAGTGATCCTCAGATTGTTGCTGGCCACCGATTCTATTAGTTTGAGGAGTCTTTTAGTAGCAGAACAGTATATCTCCATACCATATTCCAGTTTGGGGCGGATAATGGAGTGGTATAGGAGAAGTAGGGTTTGTTGTCAGCTCCCTATTTATGTCTAGAGACTGTTCTCAGAATGTTGGTAGCTTTGTTAGCTATACTTTTGAGGTTTCTGATATAGGGTTCCCATGTTAGTTTTGTATCGAGCATCATTCCTAGAAAGTTATGATTTTCAATTACTACTATTTGTCTGGCTCATGAATGCAGCTGCAATGACAACAGAATTGGACCACTTTGGACTTATCTACAGAGAAGCCGTATTCGTTAGTAGGTCTATTTACATATGTTTTTGATGGCAAGTTGTAGGCGCCATTCTATTGTTGCCATTTTTTATCTTTCAAGGGCGATAAAATAGTCATCTTCATATAAGGTGGCTCTGAGTCCTTGAGGAAGGTTATCAATTATATTATTGATACCTATAGCAAACATTGGTACACTAAGTACACTGCCCTGCTGGATATCTTCTTCCTGGGGAAAGGAATTAGAAATGGAGTTCCCAACTTGGAGTGAGAAAGAGCAGGTTTTTTTAAAAAACAAATTTAGGGAACATGTTAAATTTCTGTGCATGCCCATTTTGTGAAGGGTTTTAATATCCTTTATCTCTCTTTTTTAATAAAAATTTTAGGAGCTCATCTAGCGACTGCTTATTTGGGCATAGGTTGCTGTACTCATTACAGCCTACCACTACGCTATATTAAAAAAACAAAACAAAAAGGTAATAAGAAGGAAGCAGACTCCAGCATTGGGGGTAGGCCCACCTCTCCCCAGCGCAAGAGCATGCGACCAACAAAAAACAATTAAATAAAGTGGGGGAGGCCAGCCTCCCAAAAAGTTGTAAGGTCCACAAATCAATGTGCACAAATCCGTCCTGAGTACAAGGGACAAGCGGTAGAGACCCTGCTAATCCAGGTACTGGGACAGGTAACATGAGCGAAGCTCGCCCAGAGTGGGACATTCAACAAGAATCTGCTGGACAATCTGGGGGACAATACAGTCTTCATAATAAGGCGCAAGCGAGCACTGCATCAAATGGTGGTGCATCCCACGAGTGTGTCCAATACGGAGATGCCAGAAAGCAAACTAAAGCCATCGCAGCATTGGGGGGTAAGTCCATGGGAACAGTCGCAGTCGCAACTTTAAGTTCCCCTTGACCATCTTCTTTGCCAAACAGCCGGGAGAGCTGCCTATATTCCTGCCATGTAATCATTGTGAGGAAGAGCGAAAGGATGGTCTGGTCACCCAGTCCTCGCAGACTCTGGCATCCTCATCAGCACGCTCATTCCCTGCAATTCCTACATGTAATAGTGGAAATTAATTCCTGGAAAGTTGGAAAAGCGTTTGCAAGTCTTTATATTGTTTCATCATACATCCTTTGACTAAATTTGTCTTGGGGGTTTGTTGCTTTGATGATCTAAATTATTCGGTAAGATCTATCAAGGAAGTATCCTGGTAACGCATCTTCCGCTAGAAGTTCCGGGAGGGCTTTTGTTGATCATTGGCTGGTTTGTTTGGGGTTTTATACTTGGTGGAGAGTTTTTGTGGATTTCATAGTAGTTTTTGCTATCTTTTGTTATGTTGTTTCTTCTTCAATGGTGCTTCTTTTTTGGCCTCTTGGCGGTGTAGCGTCTATATTCAACAGACAGGGGAGTGTTTTGGGGTGGGTGATGCGCAGCTTTTTAGCACAATTTGCTGGATTCATTGGATTGTTAGGAATTTCTTCTTTTTTTTTAAGGAAAAAAGAACTTGTTAGTACAAAAATAGAGTATACTCAATCTGTGCACTCACTGTTTAGCTAGTTCTCATCAGCAAAGTAGCTTGAAACCTGGAAAAGATACCAGGTGTTTGGTTTCAAGTAACCATTGCGGATGCCCATTGGTGCAGACAACAGGTTGATTCCAAACAACATAGTTAGCATGTAGGCACAGGCACCAAGCTCTATGTAGAAAGGCCACAGACCTCTCTACACAAGGATAAACCTACATGGACTGTGCAGGATGCATCCTGATTGGTCATCATCCCTTGTCAAGTCCCTTTTTGGTTCAAGCTCAGTCCCACATAAGTGGGGGAGGGAGAGGGACAGGTTGGGCTACCAATATTCCGTTTTGGTTGCCTCAGGGGACCATACCAGAGCCAGTCTCAAGGAAATGAGCCCCTCATGACAATTTACCACATCGGGCATGAGCCCAGAGTCCTACCAAAAGCTTTGAATGGATAGGAAGAGAGTGGGTACAGAAAGACAGATATTAGTGAAGTTAGGGAGAGAAGCTAAAATGGGGCCGGACGGGGCACTGAGTCCCATTAGCACAGCAGCCAGGAATGCAAATCGCCTCGCCCCTTAGGGATGGGGAAACAGGGAGTATAAGATATTTGCGGCTAAGTTGAGTCAATCCAAATAAAAATGGTGAGTGAGATGGAGCTTAGTAGGGTGCAAGGAATGGCAAGTCATTGGGAGTGGCGCTCAATATATGGCAAGTGAACCGCGAATAGGGAGGGGATAATGACTAGGATGCAAATTAAGCATCCTAAGATGGGAGGGTACCCAGCAGAGGGCAAACTACCTTTTCAGTCAAGTAAGGGGAGCCCATGTACATTATTACATCTGGTACCAGGCACAGCAACATACCCTACCAGGTACAGCAGCATACCCTACCAGCCCCAGTAGCCTATAGCTATCATAATTTATTCCAGAAATTTCTATTTTACCCCTTGTTTAGCAATTTCTTTTCAAGCATCTTCTCGCATAATTTTACAGGCTAGTCAGCAACCAACTTCCATCCACTCATCACAGGTCAGGCCAAGGAGGGGCTCTACCTCTTGACTACCATGAAAACCAAGCAGCAGCTGACATTCAGAGGATTGTGTGCCTCTTCTGACACAACACCCACAGATTCTTTCCTTCCCAGTCTCTCCTAGCAAACTTACTACATATCCCCTCATTAGGTTTTGCTTTAAGTAAAAAAAATCAGTCAGGAGCAGGAGCAGATTAATCTTGAAGACCAAGATGCAAGTTGATAAGAATGGAACCATAAAGATGCCTCCACAGGAACATGTGTATGAAATGGGGGGGAGGGGGGGGGGGCAATGAGAATGGAGACAAAATGCCTCTTGCATGGTATACAGTTCAACCCAGTGTAAAGAATACCCATAGGGAAGATGAAGGAAAACCTCACACCAACAGTGAACAACCAGTTGTGGGAAGAACAAGAGTCATTATTGAAGATGGCTATGCTCTCAAAGTCGGGAGTAACATGACTAAGCAAGTCAGTTAGGTAGAAACAAGGGAGATATGAAAATTTGCTGAATGGCAAAAGATGGTCAGACTCTGGCAAGGGTCAGTATACAAAGATGGTCAGACTCTGGCAAGGGCCAGCATACAAAGATGGTCAGACTCTGGCAAGGGCCAGCATACAAAGATGATCAGACTCTGGCAAGGGCCAGTATACAAAGATGGTCAGACTCTGAAAGGGCCAGCATAGCACTAATGACCTCTTGCATGCTTATTGCTTCCATACCTTGATACAGACAGCACTTGAGTTACATTCAAGACCATCATATTTACATTTACATTATCTTCCATCCCAACATTAAACAACTCAAAATATTTACACCATCTACTTTTATCCTCATTGCTCACAAGTACCATTGAATTCTTGTCCTTGATGTTTGGACAGCTAATCTTCTCCTGGTTCATCCCCCTTCTCACTTCTGTCATGAATAGCTTCCTATTCCCATAGGGATCCTCATTTATCTTCCTGTTACCATCGGGATCCTCATTCATCTTCCTGTTCCAATCGGGATCTTCATTCATATTTGTACCAAACACTTTATTTGCCACTTTCCTACTCTGTTTAATCACCAGTTTCACCTTTTCTTCTC